>VWZV01009887.1:8064-165724 GCA_013397155.1 Irena cyanogastra | reverse complement strand
GGGGGGGGAAGAGCAGGGAAAGGGAGGGTGAGAAACAGATGTTTCAGATCAGCTAAGTTCATTAAAAAAAAAAAATACTGCCTTATAGCACTTTAGAT
This sequence comes from Irena cyanogastra, assembly GCA_013397155.1. Classification (NCBI taxonomy): domain Eukaryota; kingdom Metazoa; phylum Chordata; class Aves; order Passeriformes; family Irenidae; genus Irena; species Irena cyanogastra. The sequence continues at coordinate 165,626 of VWZV01009887.1, read as the reverse complement.
CAAGTTGACCAGTACTTGAACTCAAGATGTTAAAAGTACAGTTTATTATGGTTTGTTATTTCTGTAAGCAGTTATCTTTTCCCCTTATCTCTATGAAAAATTAAGCAGAGTTCCAAAGCTTCAAATAACCATTTTCATTTTTTTTTTAATCAAATAAAGTGAATCATCTTGCTATTATTGAAATAGCATTCTGGACGAATACAGAATTTATAAATTTTATGTAAATCAAATCTAAAATAATGCTCTGAATATTTCATGAAATGTAATGCATGTAACTTTTTCCAGCCAATGAAGTAATAACTGGCAAAATTACTGCTTCTCTCCTGACATACTGAAAGTGTTAATGAGAATTAGTTTAATTATTAGCATCTAATTTATTACACTTATTTAATAAGCTGTATTGTTCCCAGTGTTTTCCTTTCCCCAGCAGAAAAACTGACTCTACTTATTCCAGCCAGTCCTGGCTTTGAATAATGTCTGCAATATGTTAGCAGATACATTTATGTCTAGACAACAAATCAATACAGTGCTTTTCTTTTTCCTTGAGTATTCATTTGCTTAATTTATCCCAAACCATTCAGCATTATGAACTGTTAGCACACTCACAATGAACAGGCAGCNTAAAAAAAAAAAAAAAAGATACTTAAAACGACAACAGATTTAAACTGTTTTATTTTCCAGAGGCAAAACTCTATATAACGTCTTTGTTTTCTTTCCTATAGCAAGTCCACATGCAACACCATCGACTCTTCATTTTCCAACATCACCCATTATTCAACAGCCTGGGCCATACTTCTCACACCCAGCAATCCGCTATCATCCTCAGGAGACTCTGAAAGAGTTTGTCCAACTTGTCTGCCCCGACGCTGGTCAGCAGGCTGGACAGGTGGGGTTCCTAAATGTAAGGAAGCCGTTTTTCTTTCTTCAGAAGTGTTTGTCCTTTGTAAAAATTAACCACGGGGTTATTGATGGGGTTATTTTAACAGCATGTCGCCTGCAGGAGCACGCCTTGAATAGGTGCTGGAAGGGAGAGCAAAAATAATATATAATAATAATAATAATAATAATAATGATGATGATGATGATGCTGTGCTGCAAAAAAGTATTTTAAAAAAACAACAAGAGACCTCNGCCAATGAAGTAATAACTGGCAAAATTACTGCTTCTCTCCTGACATACTGAAAGTGTTAATGAGAATTAGTTTAATTATTAGCATCTAATTTATTACACTTATTTAATAAGCTGTATTGTTCCCAGTGTTTTCCTTTCCCCAGCAGAAAAACTGACTCTACTTATTCCAGCCAGTCCTGGCTTTGAATAATGTCTGCAATATGTTAGCAGATACATTTATGTCTAGACAACAAATCAATACAGTGCTTTTCTTTTTCCTTGAGTATTCATTTGCTTAATTTATCCCAAACCATTCAGCATTATGAACTGTTAGCACACTCACAATGAACAGGCAGCAGGGGTCTTCTTGGCAGAAAGGGACCTAATTGGGAGACAAGATAGTGTTTGAGAGATGCCACTAATATATTAGTTTATTAAAGGTGCTGGATGTTGGGAAAATAAATATCCCTGAAGGATTGCTTCCTGCTGCAAACTCTAGGAACTGCAGACTTTGAAGTCTGTGGGAGTGCTGTTCAGTTAAATGCAGATGAACTTGAGTCTCACTTGTCCCCCTGAACCATTTTTGCTCTAGCACAAGTGTGGTTTGCACCTCCACGACTTTAAGGCCTTTTGTCAGTGCCAAAGCAGGTGAAATGAAAATAAGGTCCCAAGAGTTTTGCCAGGATGAGCGTTCTGTCCCCGGCAATTCAGGCTAATGGAAACCCTATCAGGAATTAAAATATTATTTTCTTTAGCAGTACTTAGAATATGGATCTGTGTTTAAAGCTGAGCTTTTATCATCAATGGAAAAGCCAATGTTCAGTGCCAGAAGAGCTGCAGTGAGATCAATTTGTAGAGTGCTGTCGAAAATGATCTCATCATTTTTGTCACTAAAATGGAACACCTGATTCACAGCCTGTCCTACTTTCTCTTTATAATGGTGTTTGGCATCTATCTGTATGGTTTTCAAGTGTCCAGGCTGGGTTACATTTAAAATGTAAACTTAATAAGCTGGGGGGAGGGTTGGCATGTTTTTCTAAGCCTGATTCCTGTTTTTGTGATACTTGAAAACACTTCTACTTACGGACACATTTTTCTGGTGATTAATTGAAAGACCACACTCATATAGCTGATCCCCTTCAGCCTGTGACTGACCACATCCCAGACTGAAGGGAGGGTGGTTTTTTTCTCCTAGTGTGCAAAATGAAGCTGTTCTAAGTTCAGTCATTTCTCCATATGATCCCAATGGCAGCTAAACCAAGAACTACACTATTGCTAATGTGGGAGAGCAGTTATTTTAATATACACTCATTCATTTTCCTGTAATGAGATATCAATATGATTTTTAAGACCACCAAAAACGCTTGTTTTTTCTCTTAATGAGCAGTATCTTTAAGAAATTTGCACTCAAGTCCTGGACAATGATATCCTGAGGGTATAACAGAGGCAAAGAACTGGGGGATTTTAGGGGTCAAAAATACTGCTTCACCTCTCACTGAGCATGGGTTAGTGCTGCAGGAAATGTAAAGAGGAGTAGAATTTAATCTGGGACAATTTAATCTCAGTTCAGACAAGCTGCTAATAGGACAAGTGTCTGAAAGCCAGAATTGCCAGAGTTTCACAAGGTTCACAGAGTTTGACACAAAGTTCCTTGAAGTCCACGCAGAATTTGAGCCAGCACTTCCTTTGCCACCTCTGAAGTAACTGTAAATGTATTGCACGTAGTTTTTAACTAGATTGTTTTTACTGGAGGTTCCTAATGGCTGATTTTTAGTATAATTTCTGTCTGTTTGCTTGTTTCTCGGCAGCCCAATGGTAGCAGCCAAGGCAAGGTGCACAATCCATTCCTTCCTACCCCAATGTTGCCACCACCACCTCCGCCACCAATGGCTAGGCCTGTGCCTCTGCCAGTGCCAGACACAAAACCTCCAACCACATCAACAGAAGGAGGGGCCACCTCTCCCACTTCTCCAAGTAAGTATAGCCGCAGCGGGAGGCACGGGCTGCCGGCAGCGCCGGCGCTCGGCTGTGCGGGGACAAGGACTGCACACGCCTTGGGAAGCAGGAGAGCTCTCTGCTCTCCGTGATGGACAAAACTCTGAGCTGCTTCTGTGTCAGCAGGGAAAGCCTTAGCTCAAGGTTGCAGTTTTATTTTTGACTTGGTTGGCGGTTCACGGAACCACGTGCGAGGGAAGTCGAGGCCGGTGGCTCAGCTGTGACGCAGAGCTCGGATCTTTGGGGTCTTGCTTGCTGCCATGAGGATTCCAGTTGATGTCCCACCCCTGGGAGTGCTCAAGGCCAGGCTGGATGGGCCTCTGGGCAACCTGATCTAGCGGAAGGTGGCCCTGCCCGTGGCAGAGGGGTTGGAACTGGGTGATCTTTGAGGTCCCTTCCAATCCAAACTATTCCATGGTTCTGTGATAAGCTGTATCTCAAGTCAGGCTTTAGAGGCTAGATCCCACATGGAAGTCAGGCAATCTCCTTGAGAACATCCCTGCTTATACCCACTGGGCTAAACTAACAACCCTTTCCAGTTTACTTCAATTGTCGTTCTTTTGGGAAAAAATCTTCCCAGATTAAGCCAGACATCTTTCCCTTATGCTGTGCATTTTAGGGAAGAAGTTTTGGTATGTTTTAGGGCCAGGGAGAAAGCTCTAATCCTCTCCCACCACCCACACGGCTCCCATATGCATTTTGTGTAGCCACAAGTCAAATTTACGAATTCCTGGATACACGCTTGGGGATACCACTTTGGAGTCACTCTTCTGGGAAACAAATGCAATTCAGCTGTGTCTGATGCTTTAAAAAAAAGTCTGGATGTTCAGGGAGTTAATTGTGAAATGATTTAATGAAGCTATGCTCAAACTGACATTTAAAAACAAAAGGGAAGCTTTCAGTGCTTTAATGGCAACTGTAGGGGACTTGTTCCACAGTGAAGGGAGTCCAAATAACATCCACAAACAAAAATCAATCTAATCGAAAGAGCAAATCCCTTTGTGTGCTTTTCAAGCTTATTATTTAAATGCTATATGCAACCACTGCTTGATGTGCAAAGAGGTACTCACTCTTCAGACCAAGCGAAGCCTACATTTTTTAAAGCTTTATATACTGTTCAGGAGACTTGCACAGGTTCCAGGGGGCATTTTTAAAATCTGGTAGTTCCTCAGAGGTTTTCCTTGCCTTCTGCTACACGATAGTGCATCAACTGCAAACTCAGCAAGATGCTCTGGCTCACTTGGAAATTGAAATGGGTTTTAGTATGAGACAGTCTGGTAAGATTGTGAACACGATCTTCTAGAATTAGGACTTCTCGAATTGATCAGCAGATTTTTGTTGAGTGAAGAAGTTGATTCATTCCCTCCCCTCCGCTCCTGTTTCTGCCCTTAGACCAACACTGGTGCTATCAGGAAGTTTTTGACACTTTCTGAGGGGACTTTTGAGTCCTATCAATAAGATTCAGTGGTGGGATCTAAAAGGTTAATGTTTAGTCATAGTTATCACTGCACACAGTCAGCAGTGCCTTACTATCTCCTTGCCTTCAGAACCGGGAAAAACAAAACTAGGTCAGTGTGTACTTGTCATTACGGTTGTGACTCAGTTTACTGGCAGTGTCTGGTGTCAAAAAGAAAAGAAAAAAAATTCCCAACAACATTTTAGCACTAATCTTAATTTTTATGATACTGTGATTGTGTAAACAAGCTCAGAGTGTGTCTGGCTGGATCCTCAGCTGGCAGAAAAATGGGTATTTCTCCTCTGAAGGGAGCAGGACACCCATCGGTGTCGGCTTGGGGCTGGCCACTGGGCTCTGTGTGCAGCAGACAGCTGCCACGTTAATTGGGAATGGAGGTTTTCTCAAGAGCAGCCAGTTAATGGTATTTAAACAAAAGATTAGGAAAATAATTACTGTTTGTTAATTAGCCACGCTGATGACTAAACATATAGTTCTGTACATATTCAGGCACGCATCTTGCTTTTGGTAAGGGGTTTGAATAACAGTAACTCGAGTTGTAAGGAAGCATATAATTTAATTTAGGGACAAATTTTACAGAAAAGTAGATTATAGGAAATATTTTCTAAGAAAAACTATGACATATAAACCAGTGGAAGCATTGGCCACGTAAAGAGGAAAGCAAACTGAAGTTTGAGGCGTCGCAGCCAGGGTTTGCCAGGAGGACCCACTGGGCTCCATTCAGTGTGTCAATCAGGACCAACCCTCCATTTCCCTCCGTGTTTATTTTTTCCTTAACTAAATATTAGCCTTCAAACAGCGAGTGCAGATTCACCAGAGTTCCATAAAAGCCTCACAAAAAGGTGTTTTCCATGGTTACGAGCTGCTGGAGCACACCGGTTCTGGGAGTGTCGCCGGGCTATGGCTGACTGCCCCGCAGAGCTTGAGGATATTGGAAAGTCACTAATGCAACAAAGGCAGGAGTGATGTTAAATTTTGGCCAGACTCTCTCCTTAGCCGTGTGGAAGAGAATGAACCCCCCTCCTCCCGAGGAAATGGAGTGAAAGGGGTTGGCATTTGCTCCATTCTCCTTCCCTTTTTTGGTCTAGCAGAAAGCCCTCGGCAGAAACAAAATGCAGTCACGGCCCAACCAAAAATTGGAATATGGCCCTCCTGAGGGGTGCAGGAGCCAGGAGCAGCTGTTCAATACAGCATGGCCTCCTGGGAACGAGAGCTAAAAATCACAACAAGGTGGTTAATGATTCTCAGAGCAATAGTGAAACTCTCCAGCTGTGACATTAACCAAAACATGAACATTAGTGCTGTCCAAGGAAGGAAGAGCCCCTGGAGATGCACACTGGGGATTTGCTGCTACTGGGTGGCCAGGCATGCACTGGGAGCTGACAATTTCAGCTGCAAATCCTATCCCTTTGGAAAGCCAGCATTTTCCTCAGTCAGATGGCACAATGGAGATGGGATTTACAAGGTTTGGGAGGTTCATCTTTCCTCCACAAAACCTTTTTGAATAGAACATATCTCTGATACCAGAAGCAGACACAACATTATCTTATCTCAGATCTCTTCTTGATTTTCTTTGGTTGGTAACCCATTACAAACACAACACAATATTTTCTTGAACTTGGCAGTTTTGGGTTTAGTATCTCACTGCCCAAAGCAAACACCACCTCCACTACATTCCAGTTGGGCTTTATCACTATCATGATTAAATCATTCCAGAGCAGAGCCTAAGATACTGCTATCCTGTACACCCTGGCTTTTAAACAGCTTTTTAAAACAAAGTGTTGTTTTCTGAGATTCACAACTCTTAACTTAAATGAACTCATTACTGGTTAATGTCCCTTTGAACAAAGGAGTTTTCTTGTTAAATGGCATTTGTGTCAGGATGAGGAGAATGATCTTGTGGCTGTAGCACAGGATTCATAAAACCAAGTGCCAGGTCCTGCCCTTGGATCACAACATCCCGTGGAGCTCTCCAGGCTTGGGACAGAGTGGCTGGAAAGCTGGAAAAGGACTTGAGGATGCTGGTCAGCAGCAGCTGAACTTGAGTCCAAGTGTGCCCAGGTGGCCAAGAAGGCCAAAGGCACCTGGCCTGGATCAGCTCTGGTGTGGCCACAGGACCAGGGCTGTGACTGTCCCCTGTGCTGGGCACTGGTGAGGTCACACCTCGAATCCAGTAGAAAAACACTGAAGTGCTGGAGAGTGTCCAGGGAAAGGAATGGATCTGGGGAAGGGGCTGGAGCACCAGGAGGGGCTGAGGGAGCTGGGAAGGGGCTCAGCCTGGAGAAAAGGAGGCTCAGGGGGGCCCTTGTGGCTCTGCACAGCTCCTGACAGGAGGGAACAGCCGGGGGGTCGGGCTCTGCTCCCAGGGAACAGGGACAGGAGGAGAGAGAACGGCCTCAGGTCACACCAGGGGAGGTTTAGGTTGGATATTGGGAAAAATTTCTTCACAGAAATAGTGGTCAAGCCTTGGAGCAGGGGCAGTGGTGGAGTCCCATCCCTGGAGGGATTTAGAAGCCCTGTAGATGTGGCACTTGGGGACATGGCTTAGTGGTGGCCTTGGCAGTGCTGGGGTAGGGGTTGGACTCAATGATCTTAAAGGTCTTTTCCAACCTAAATATTTACATGATCCTGCAATCAGATTGGCTTTCTCTCCCTTCCTCTGCTATGCATTGACTGAGCACTTTCTGGGCAAGGTTGAGCTTTCTGTTCACTCCTTTCCCCATCCATAAAAAAGAGGGCTGACTCTATCATTCAATTTGCTAAAATTTGCAGCTCCCTCTCAGATACTCAGCTGCAGAATGCACTGCATGAGGAATTGTTCCACTGCACCACGTTCCTCCAGTTAATCCTCTTGCTGCAGCTTGAGAAACAGGACAACTCTTCACATCAAACACACATACCTGTCACCTTGGTCTGTAAAAGGGAGACCTAGTGGTGCATTAGGTCATTGCTCACCTAAATCATCTTTACCAATCCTTCTAATCCAGAAAGATGACAAATTACACACTCATGCTCTTAATAGCAATTATTTCAGGAAAGTGTATTTAAAAGCAACGTTTCCCTACTGCAGGCAACTTTAAAACACACAACATCCCCAAAACTGTTTGTTTGTCTTGTCTTTCATACAGTTTCTTGCCATTTTGGCTAAATATCAAAGCTGTCTGTGTGAGCAAATGTTCTTTCTCTGCCAGCTCCTGTTTTGCTTGTTCCTGAAGTGAAGCATCATAGCAAATTTGTGGCATCACATTCATTTCCTTGGCTGTGGGCTGTGATGTTGCAGACAATCCTTAGTGAATTCCAGTAGCAGAAAGAGCAGGCTGGGCAGGAAGCTGTTGCTATTCATGCCCAACAGGACACCTATCAGCTGGTGTGAACCAGGGTAGGTCTCTGCAATTCCCATGGAGCAAAGCTGATAAAATCTGGAGAAGATCTGCCTAAGAGACCCGGCTGCTGTTCCTTGTTGCTTTCTATGCTTTGGCTTTTCCCAAACTGGAGTTTGAAGACCTCAGCATAGGCTTAGCTTATATTTATGCTATAATACAATGTGACCCAGCTTGATCCAGTGAGACAGTTTGCCCCATCCTAATTCTGGGGCAAAGTCTAGGGATCCAACTTCCAGGAATCCCACCTCTATGTCAACCAAAGGTATTTATCTGAAGACAGTAAGATGCAGCTGGAAGTTGATCGTGGTCTAAGTAACACTCAGTACTTCTCCCTTTCCTGAAACAAATTTCCCCCTGACAGGGGGGATGTGTATTCCATGTCAGCTTAATATTCCGAGCCAAAATGGCCCCTTCCAATCCACAAACATCCCGGGACATTTCACAGCAAAGAGGGAACAGCACCTTGGGAGAGCCCAGTGTAAATCCTCTGCATATTTGTCATTTTGGTGCTCTTCCCCCCTTGGCTTCAGCAGTGCAGTTATACAACCTGAAGGAAATACCAAGCTGACATCTGAGTATTTTCAGAAAGCAAGTTAAACATCATTTGGAGAGGAAGGAAGGTACACACAGCAACTCACCCAGCAAGCTTTGAGGGGACTTTGGTGCATAATACACACTTTGCAAATGCTTTCAAATTTTCTGTGTGAACAGAGAAGCCATTTAAGTCGGCATTCTGCTGGTTCCCCTTTGATTTTCTACCAAATATCACAGCAAAAGTATCTGCCAGTGGGGAACTGTAAACAAGATCTTGAGTTCCTTCCCTTCTGGGTGGAACTTACCTGCTCCAAGGGATTAAATGGCCTCTCCACTCAATCTGCTTCTTTAAAAGTAGACCAGGAGAACCAAACAACAGATGTTTGATTTTTGAGCTCTAAGTTAATTCTCCCTACTGCAGAAGGAATTCTTAGTCTTGTACAACATTAGTTCATTAGTTAGTTTAAAAAAAAAATACCTCCACAAAGGACAGCACAAAAGAATCTTAATATAAGGCACTAGCAACAAGGAAATGTCCTTTGCAAATGTGTGGCTTCTTTGAATTATTAACCAAATTAACATGGTAAAAAGATGACGAGAACATCTTACCAGATCTACTCAGTAAATTTCTTCCTTGATTTGCAGGTAGGAGTAACATCCAGCTTACCTGTTCATAATATTCAAGCTGCACCACAATTTGCAAAACCATCTCAGGAAGATGAATTAGTGCACTTAAAAGTTCCTTTAAGACTTTGTGAAGGAGAAGTGTTCCTTGCATGATTTTTGCAAGTGTTAACTTCTTGGAGAGAAAAGCTCACCTCACCAGAAACAAGTGGGAAAAATTCCTTCTTAGAATCCAGGAGTGCCTTATCTCCCCTTGTATCAGTAGGAAATTAAGATATGCAGTTCCTGGGGTGATTTCAGGGAATCTTGATAAAGGAGAGTTTTCTGATGAAACTGTAAGAGCTAGGAGGCATCACAAGATGTTTGTGAGACTTGAAGGATGTGGTTCTGCATGCTGCTAGACTTGGGAACTCATCACCCAAGGGCTTTGTGGGATGCAGAACATCCACATGGGTTGAAGTGCAGATTGGGCATTGGGTGAGAAATCCCTCCAGGGCCTTAAATACAGGAAGTCCCTGAGCTGAAAATAATCAAGAGGTGGGAAAGAATGGGAGAAAGTAAATATGTGACCTGTTTTGGCTGCATTTGCTTATGACTTCTAAGAGAGGTGACAATGGCCAAGGTGGAGCATTGCTGTGATTTGGCACAGTCTTAAACCAAAGGCTCCTCCAGTGTAATTCCTCTTCACCAAACATTTGCCTTCAGAAAGGTAAAAAAGTTTCTTCCACACAGCCAATTCAGTGTCTTCGCTGACTCTTAACTCACTTTACTTTTCTGTAACATTGAGGCCTCAACATTATATTTAGCCTGACTGGAATTTGGCAAGTAACTTTCCTTTTACTATTGTTTTTTTTTGTCTCTTCATTGGATAGTTAGGTTGTCTGGGGATTTTATTCAGCAGAATGCATTCCCATAAATATATTCAAAATAGATAGGAGCCCTCTTTGTATTAAGGCATCTATTTACGTTACTTGAATTTAGATCTAAACCTGCAAAAAAACTGAGGAAGAGAGAAGATAGCTTGAGGGTTTTCAAATGAGAGGAAGACTAAAAATGCATTGAAAGCTTTTGGATGTGGAAGTACGTGGCATTGTGGACAGTTGCAGTGGAGAATATAATGCAACAATAAAATCATTAAAGTACTTCAAGTTTGGAAGTAATCTGGATTCTTGGCTTGCATTGCATTTAATAGCTTTACATTTATGGGAGCCACTCCAGTTTTTAAAGGCAGCTTCAGCCTTCAGACTGATTGCACTTACCACCCCAGTGAAACTGCAACCCATTAATTTTTTACCGAAAGGATCTTCCTAGTTTGTCAAACACATCAAGTGAACATTTTAGAGAGTGCAGACGACAGCAGTATGAAAACCAAAACTTTATATCCAGACAGAATGCTGGATTAGCATGAAATAAAGGGTCTGATTCTGTTAATGAGCACTTAAGTAATTTCGCTGCTATACAAAACTCTGTTAAAAACAGAGATACCAGACATCCGAGTGAAAACAGTCAGGACCTGCAGAAATCTCCTGTGCCAGCCCATCATGGAAAGGCCTGCAGTGGTTCTCCTTCAGGCTGGAGAGCTGCACGCCCTCCCCTGAGCCCACGTTGTGGCCATCTCCTCTCCCAGCAGCCCAGTCCCCTACGTGTTGACCCCCTCACCGTTAAGCCCAAACCTTTCCAGTGTCTCAAACCAAACTCTCGCTCTCTAAAACGTTCGCACATTTCTATGTCAAACATCTGCTTAGGTGGCTCTGAGACAGTGTGTTTTGGTGTTGTTCGTGTGCAATCTAGTGCCGCTTCCTCAACGCATGTGTCCCTTCCCTTCACAGCCTACTCGACACCCAGCACCTCCCCCGCAAACCGATTCGTCAGTGTTGGACCACGGGATCCAAGCTTTGTAAATATCCCTCAACAGACTCAGGTGGGCCGCTTTCGACTTCTCTGTTTGCCTGCAGCCTCTTCTCCTCCTCCTCCAGTGTCCTCTAACGTGTCCCCGCGGAGCAGCTGCACCGCCGCTGTCACTTCACCCACATGGTCTCAGTAACTACAGTGAAATGTCACTTGCAGTTTGTTTGTCTGTTGTGTTTTTTTTCCTTTGTTTTTTTTTTGGGGCTTGTGTGGTAATAACGCTGCTTTCATAACTGAAAGGACCTCTCTTTGCTTTCTGAGGCGTTGGCTCCCAGCGCGCAGTTGTTTGCTCTAGGGCGGGGTTTCAAAGGCTTTGGCTCCAACCTGCTCCCCAGGCACTGCATTTAATTTTGGTTAGATTAGATGGTAGGGAGAAATCCTTCCCTGCGAGGGTGGAGAGGCCCTGGCACAGGTTGCCCAGAGAAGCTGTGGTTGCCCCATCCCTGGGAGTGTCCAAGGCCAGGTTGGACAAGGCTTGGGGCAACCTGGGATAGTGGAAGGTGTCTCGTGAAACAAGATGATCTTTAAGGTCCCTCCCAGCCCAAGCCAGTCTGTGATATGCAAAAGGAGCTCAGAGAGACCCATCAGGTAACAGTGCCCTGTAGTCCCCCAGAAGACACAATGGGAGGCTGCTCCAGTGACTTCCATTTTTAAAAAAAACATCCAAATTCCTGGTTGGCCATTTGCATGGTGGGCTTTGAGCGAGCAGGAGATTTTTGTGATTGCGAGCACATCTGTTTTCCTTATGCAAAGAGAAAAAAGTCCAGTTGAGGCAGGCCTATAAAGCTGGGTTAGCTGAATTCATGGTCCTGCTATGGTCAAATCAGAAGCTCAAGTAAACATTTGTGTTTCTTTAGGAGAAGGACGAGATTTAAATGCGCTTTTTCCAAGCTGTATCAAATTCCCAGGGTCGATTAAGAAAATAGTTGTTGGCAGTTTTGTTAGCAGCTAATTTGAGCCAGATGTTGAAAAAATTAAGTCTGGGCTTAATATTACATTATCATGGGGGAGAAGGTATAAAAAAGTGAGCAGAGTTAGGGCTTTAGGACAACTGTAGTTTATAGTTTGAAGTGATTGCTTGACTACGTTGCAATTCTTTTAAAGGTCAACTACATGAAATATTTGTGATTTTGTTTTGTGCTGGTTGCAGTGACTAAAGAGCAATAATTCAAATAACTGGCAAACTGGGCACTACTACCCTTGGCTCTTGTAAGTTCTTTCAAATGGTTTATAGGCTTCTGAATAATTAGTGTGCAGATTAATGGCTGTCACATGCCACAGTAGGTGCATGAAGACAGACTCCTCGTTGTGATGGCTTCAGCACCTCCACTGTCACTGAAACACAGGTCACTCATTCCCAAAGATTTTCAGTTTACAGGGCTGCAAGCAGCTGCCTGTGAGCACAACGTGGTTTTTTTGCTGTCTGCTCTTTGTGTACAATTTGTTAGGGGCTTTAGTTTATAGCTCTGTGCACAGCACAGGTTAAACTATATCGAATCTCAAACCTTCTCTGCATTAAATAGGGTCACAGAAAGTACAGCAGCAATGCAGAGAGGGGTTTAACCCATCAGATTCTGGGGGGATTTTTCATGCCTTAACAACACTCAGCCTGCACCCCACTTTTCCAGCCTTGTGCTTCATGGGGTTCATGGGTGTGACAAGTTCTCATGCACCTTCCCATTTAAATAATATTTCTCCAGTTGTTTTGGAAACAACTGGAATACACAGAGATACACTGAAATTGGGAAACAGGAATGTTAAGGTGTACTGCTAAAGTCCTTAAGCATTTGGTCTTTTCGTTCATAGCTCAGGAAACCTGAAACCCTTTGGAGAATGCTACTTACCTTTTCCAGAAGACTTGAAAAACTCCTAGTTGGTAAATTGATTATGTAGTAAGACACAACAGTATTAAGTCTCCAAAGATATTTAAAACTTGCTTGCATCCTGCAGCCTAAGTTTCCCAGATAAGTTTGTTGACTGTAAACTTTTATCCTCCTTATTTATGACTTAAATCATTTTAAAGTGCTCTAGCGTTACTTTAAGTGCTCCTCTGTAATGCAGTGTAGTGAATAACAATGCTGTACAGTGAAAAACAATACTCAAGCACAGCTTTCAATTAAAGTCTAACATGCTGCAGTGGGCAAGGAGACTGACTCCCAGTCTCTGACTCCAGCTGCATCTCCCTGCTTCTCTACATCATTACACCACCACAACCCACTTGATACTAAATATATAATTTATCAGCAAACTCACTACTTATTCATGAAAGAACTCTGAAGTTGACTGTGCTTTGAGTCAGAGAAGTGAGGTAGAAGTGCTAACTGCAATGATTTGGGATTTACGCAGCATTCCTCTAAACAAAGACAGGCTTTTGTGCTCTTTTTTTGCAGAGCATTAGTGTACAGAACGACCACTTAGGATATTTTCAAAATGAAAATGTAAAAACACATAGGACTGTGTTATTAAAAGCAGCTGGGGTGGCTCCCTTCCATCAGGATCTTTAGAGTACATCCAGAGTCAGGCTAAGATACAGGTCCTGAGGATCACTAACTGCCAGGGACACAGCTCCCTGAGACAAGAGGAAGCAGGGAACACTCCAAGCTTCTGGAAGTCAAGCTTAAATATAAGGGTTAAGCAACTCTTTACTGCTGGAACAATAAAATAAAAATGAAAGCTGTATCTGAACATCTGCTTTTTAAAAATTATGATCCAGCTACAACCCATATGAAAATACTTTGGCCAGATTTTTGGTGGCTCTGATGTTCTCTTGGTGGAACATTGCACTATAAGCACTATTTACACATCATCATCATCATCATCATCATCATCAGTCTTCAAGTGCTGCAGAAGTGGGTCTGTGCACAGGGATGTGGCAGCTCCACGAGCAGGAGTCACAGTTCCCATACATGGGCATTCCCAGAGCATTGGAATAAAATCCCAGGCAAATGTACAACAGCATGGCTGGGCTGGGGCAAGGATCATTCTGTCCTGGGCTATTTCTAAACAACCAAACCCAGTGCATGCCTTTCTTAATTGGTATCAGAAAAATTATCAGTAGACATCTCCATTAGCACTATGTTCTGATTTATATCATGTTGTGTCAAATATAACCCCTTAAAGGAATTTTATAGAGTTTATATAATATTCATAAAAAGCCATCTTCCTGTGTCAACAAAGGTTGTAACAGGACAACCACTCCATCACAGAAGAGATAGGGAAATAAAGTGCTTTAAGTCAGTAGTTCTGATTTGGTAACAAAAGCCCCCAAAGTGCTGTTGGCTTTGACTGGTTTTAGCAGTTTCCAAACTTTTCAGTTGGTTTAGTTTTCCATCTGCTGCTTACACCATCCATCACTCTGCCACTCCACTCACTGCACAATTGTCCTGTCTTGGGGGTTATTTGAATCTAAATTTCTGTTTGAGCTATTAGAAGCAGCACTTGACTTGGCATCCCCTGGATATGTTGACAAAAAGGCACAGGTGTTGTAACCTTTGCTTGATAAATCATTTACTTTTGCTACTTGACTTGCAAGCAATATGGGGGCATCAGCTTTTTAACTGCCTTTTCCATATGCAAATCAGAAATACAGGATGACTGGGGTACAGGGGCTCTGGTTTCAAAAGCAAGTTGGTCTGGATACCTCATGACTAAGTAATAGATACTTCTCTCATATTGCCAAGGACTTGCAATACAGAGAGAGGTGGAGGGATGGGAAAGTCCCATCACATTAATTAGGGACGAGCCTCTCGGTAGCACCAAGGTGAATAAAGGGGTCTGAATTTTGAGGTGGTTTTTTTCCTAAAATTAAGAGTGAAACACAGGCTATGGGCTGGGAGTGCATGCAGCTGGGAATGCTAAACCAGCAACCTGTGACCAGGGTTTGCCACTCACCACTCCAAAAGCTGTTTGCTGCTCTCTAATGCCCTGGCTTTGCTCTAGGGTACAAAATTCCTTTAGGGATCAGCGTGCTCTGCACTCATCGTGCTGCAGCTCCACTTCACACCAAACATTGTTTACTATGCTGAGTCCTGTTTGCCACCTACTTAGCCTACATCTTCCTGGAAATTGTACTTGGGATGCTAAAAACAGCTCCTGAGAAACACATGCCTGCTCCGTCTAATCGCTCCTACCTGCCACTGGCCCATGTGCCCTGCACAGGGAGGTTATGAGGATGCAGGGAACAGAAACTGCCTCCTACTGCAGGCACCCAGGCAGACAATCAACCACTTTACCCTGTGAGAAAGTGAACCCTGTAGCCCTGACCAGCTGTTTCAGGAAAAATCCCTCTCGAGTGTAAACACGCTCTATATCAGATCCATCCCAGGTAGTTTCTAAAAACTTAGTTAAGCACAAACCCAAATATTTATTCTCTTGGCTTTCTGTAGGAAAAGATAAAACTTATTTCTAGAAGGACAGAAGAAGAAGCTCTTCCTGGTTCTGCCTTTGCACAGAACCAAAGCACAGTCAGATCCTGGATAATAAGCAAAGGTCTTGTGTTTTCACACTTTCCCTGGTGGGGCCCTAGAGCCACCCAACTACAAGAGAGCTCTAGATAGATCTCATTCTTTATAACACAAAACAACTGAAACAAAAAGCCTGTAACCTGCCTAGAACACTGAAATAAAGTTTAAGAAAAACCCCAAAAGTCAAACAAGCTTATCTAAGCAGCAAAATAACAGGTATGAAAACCAGCAAGCTCAGCAGAATGGCTTTGTAAAGATCAGGTACAAAAATGTACCCTGTGAAATACATCTTTAAAAGAGCAATAGTAACTTAGGAGGGAAATCATTGAAGTTTAGCAAAGTGTTTATAGTACAAGGAAATTGCTAACTCCTTTAGATCTGCTCCTGCTCCCTGCCCTTCCCAAATTAGACAGTGGTATCTTTGTAGCTTTCTCCTTTTGGGCTTTTATTTATCTCTAAGAAAACCACCGTATGCCTCAGGTGCATCCACAAACCTAATTGTACAATTACTTTCTTTCCCAGAGACAAGGCAAAGCCTGTTTTGCTTCCCCACAAGCCTTTTTTTTTTCAGAGAGCAAACTGCAACCTGCAATTTTTCACTGGCAGCACTTTAAAACAAAGGGCGTGAGAAAAAAAATGAGCTGGATGCTGTGTCCTGTAGGATAGCAGATGTGAGCTCTGTCAGAGCAGGGGGAAGGCGAATTCCAGAGCAGAGAGTCCTTCTGTGAGAGCAGCCAGGCGCTGCTGCCCAGGCACTGGAATGCCAGGAGCGTGGTGCAGGTGATGCCCCTCTCCAGGAGGGAGGCAGGGAAGCAGCCCCGTCGGTGGCAGGCCCCAAAAGTGTATAGGATCCATAGATCAAAGTCAGCACCTTGACGGGGAGGCTGATGCAGCTCCTGCAGCGCTTCGCTCCTGCAGCTGAAACCGCGGAGCAGCTCTGTGCCCAGGTTCCATTGCCACCCTATGGAAGAAAGAAACCAGTGCACGCATTTTCCTTTGCACAAATCCAACGTGTGCCTGGCTTCACGGGGATTTTCCATCCCTGCTGCTCACTGCCACTGTGCTCTGCCCTCTGCCCCCTCCCAAGGGGACGCTGAGCGGGGCGCTGAGCCCCAAGCAGCTCGTGGCCATGTGTTTTATTAATGAGCACCACAGGCTGCCTGGCCTGTGCCTGCACACCCTGCTGCCTTCGTCCCCTTTCCCAGAGGCCAGGAATGGCACTGGTCAGACAGGCAGGACCTGCTGGCCCCGGGGTGGGGCAGGGGTAGTGCAGGGTTTTGTGGCACTGCGCTGACAGCTGAGCCACCGCCTCGCTCGGCGCACGGGGCAGGGCAGGGGCACCTCGAGGGGTGTGTGGGGGACATGGCAGAGAACGTGAGAGGCTGCAGGAATGACACCAGGCCTTTTATTTTGGGGGTTCTGAGCAGAGCTGTTTATAAGCCAGGTCAGAGCTACTTGTTGCTCAGAGGACTGTCCCTCCTCAGGATCGGAATACTTATCCTCGAGGCTGGATGTAGTGCTTGTGTCTGAGTGTGAGTGGAGATAAAAAACACTAACTTGGAAGCATTTGTTAGACTCAGCCCCTAAGAATTCCATACTCCCTACAGTAACCTCCCTAAGCCAGGACATGTGTCCAATTTCAGCTGCAAAGCACTTCTAAGAAGACTTGAATATTCCTTTTCTTCCTCTTGGCCTGTCCAGCAAATGTAGTGAGAGGTTCAGAACATGATTTCCGTGATGGAGTGACATCTTTAGTGTGTAAAGAAGAGAAATTTGCATAGATAAGGTATAAAACCACAGTTTTGGGGTGTGGGACTGCTACTTTCTGCTCAGCTTTGAGGGATCACTCTGCTCCCAAACCCTCCAGGGATCTGAAGATTTTCCCCTATTGGCAAAGGGAAGTGAGGGCTGCTCTCCTCCAACACCTGGAGCCCCCTTATGATCACTCAAAGTTTTGATCCCTGTCCAAAAAGTGCTTTGCTATTGCACCAATGGCATCAGGCCATTCACACATGACCTGAATTTTGGTGCTGTGTTTCCTCTTCCACCCAGGACATCGGAATACCATTCTGAACTTGAGGGTGGCCTGGAGATGGCTCTGAAAATGCAGTGGGAGCCTAGAGAGAGTGTGGGTAGGAAATTCCACTCTCAGGTCAGTTCCTAAAAAGAGCTGAGAACAGCACACCTCAAAAAGAAAGCACATATTTCTCTACAGAGGTAAAGATTCCCAGAAAACTTCCCAATGCCATCATGTGGCTGCATCTTCAAACTGGGATGGAGACAAATCAGTCCCAAAATGCCTGGGTTAGTCCTCAGGGGAGATCCTTGTTCCTGGGCTTTTTCTTCCTCCTCCTCCTCCTCCTCCTTGAAGGCTCTGGTGAACAGTTCAGACTCTTTTTTGGAAACCAGCACTCAGCATCCTATTTCCAGTAGATTTAGCATAGAATTATTTACAATGGACATAGAAGAATTTCCCAAACTAAGCAATTAAACTTATTGAGTTTTCCCCCTCCTCACAATAACCAGGAAGCCTGTGTGTAAGGCTGCCTTTCTGTGGGTTTTATGGCCATTACTTACTCCACAGTGGGGGAGAAGAAAGGGAAGAAGTAAGTGTGGGCCTGGTGGGAAGAGTTGGCAAATGCAGAAATATGATGAATGAGCTGGAGAGATTTAATTTCTTACTAAATTCTCTACAAGCTGTGTAACCTTTCTTTAGCTAAACAATTACTCTAAAAGGCAATGATTTTCTGTGTTTTCATTGAAAAGTCTTCATAATAACAATGGCCTATGTTCTCCTTCTTGAAGAACTTCTGCCAAAAAACAGTTTTCTTTTTTCCATTCAGCAGGAAACTTTCTTTTATTTTTATTTTTTCAATCTCATATTCCCCGCTAACATGGATTTACAAGGCCTACCACTTACTGCATGGGGCTGGGAAGAAGCTTCCCCTCAGGCCAAATCATTTTGGTCCATCTCCTTTGTAGGGATTCTTGCAGCTTCCTCCCAAGAGGACTGCAACCACTGTCAGAGACATAATACCAGACCCAAGTGGCCATTTAAGCTGACAAAATGTGACATTCGCTGTGTTCACAGGTCAGGGGACATGGGAGGGGGTTCCCAGATTTGTTTTTCAGCGGACAGGCAGCAGCTCTTGCTGCGTTGTGGTGGGCACAGTTATGGGGAGCATGGCTTTGGTGTAGTGGGGGCAAAGTCATCAGGTGTTTCAATTCATGGCTGCCAACATGAGAAAATGAGATGAGCTGATCCTCCCTGAGCCACAGGGTCCAGTTTAGGGGCTGATCCCTGCTGAACCACGGGGCCCTGCGGCCAGCTGGAGTCTTGGAAGGGCTTTGAAGGTGCAGCATGGGCAGAGCACTGCTCACACCCCTACGTTCACACACACAATTCAAGCCAGGCTAGGGCAAGGTTATGGTTCTGTCCCCTTGCTGGTGTTGGCTGGCTTGGCCAATTTCCTGGCCACCACTGCCCGCCCCAGCCTCCACGGCAGATAATGCTGTATTGGATTAGTCTGCTCGCTGCTGCATCAGGTCCACGATCAATTTATTGACTCTGTCAGAGTGGCTAGTACAGTAATTGTTACAAGAGCAGAATAGAAAGCAAGAATGTGTCCACATAAAATATAAAAATGACGTTTTGTTCGTTCTTTCCTCTTTGGCCCTATAGATCTTTATGTGTTTACACAGTGGAGAGCACTTTACTTAAGTTAATCAGCTCCTTCTACATTATTAATTGCGACAGTTAGGGCGCTACGTGGCGGCAAACGTATTATTGAGAGCATTGATCTCACGCTGACGGTGTGGACCTGGGCAGGTTTTGTATTCCTTCCCTTCTTTTGCAACTGCTTGAGGGCACTATCAAATCCCATTTCTCTGACTGACAATACACCATCGATACCATCGATCCCAGAGAGGGGCAGGAGGCTGCACACCAGAAAGAAAGGAATGCACGGAGAGCCAGGCTTGGGAAGGGGCTGTTGGAAGTTGGTGATCACAATAATTACATGCCTGGCCCGATTTCTCTATTTTGTAAAGAGTAATAATTAAAGAGCTGAAGTTTCCCAAGTGCTGAAAATTTGCAGAGGTGGCACGATGAGACCTTTTAAAATGTGTGCAGAAAGTATACCCTTAAAAAAAAAAGCCTACTGACTTTTTACAAGGGTTTTGGAAGTGCCTTTGAAAGACATTTCATGAAAGTTCAGCCTTCGCAGCTGATACCTATATGAGCTCCATAAATTCCACCCAGCCTGACAAACTCCAGTAGATGTCACATATGACCTGGATGGAAAAGGTCAGCAGCTGAATTTATGGCTTTTGCATTTACTGGAACATTAAGATTTTTTGCCAACTGCCATATATACTTTTTAAGAATTCCGCAATCAAAGGAGTAGGACCACAATCTACAATGAAGGTCAAAAATTAAAGGCCACAATCCGAACATCCTTCCCAATGGATAGGCATTAAGCTACCTCTGTTCTAGGAATCACCTTCGTTTAATGGCATTAACACAGAGGTCAAGGAATGAATACGCTCCAGAGGTCAACACTTTGCAAAAATAGACTGTCCTGCTCTGAAATTAACACTGAATTCCATAAAAAGGGACCAAAAGAAGCCCCTTTTTTAACAGAGAAGGAATCCTCAGTTTGCAGCAGATTCCATGTTCCCAAGACATTGAGCATCACCTGCCTCATGCTGGGCTGTCCTAGAGAAATATAAATAACACAGAGGGGAAATACAGCAAAATTACCTCAATTTTGGTAAAACCTGCTTATATTTCAAATTTGACAAAGGTGTCTGTTCTTAGTAAGGATTGCTAACAGCATGGGAAGTTGCAGCTTTCCAATTTTACCTGGTTTTAGTTTAGAACAGCAGAACACGTCTCATATTAGGCTTTTGCTTTGGTAGCATTTTCTGCTTGAACAGAGGTAGAACTGGAAAAGTTTAATTTAAAACCAGGATTTCAAAAAAAAAAGATCTCATAAAAACCAAGAGGCTAAACTTAAGAATATCTTCCAGATTTCTCTTTAGTTGCTTTAGTTATTAATATTCAACTTTGAAAACAGTACTGACACCATAATGATAATATTCTCAGGCATATTCACTTGTGTGACCCAACTGTTACATCATCTATACAAACACTGGTTATTACACATGAAGAGATGCAGCTGAATGCACTGCAGAAGGCACTGAAATGCAATTTTAATTATGAGATATGAGTAACCAAAGTCACAACCAACACAGTGCAGCCACCTCTGAGGCTGAACACAATAATTTAGGAAGAAATTGTTGCCTGTGAGGGTGGGGAGGCACTGGCACAGATTTTCCAGAGAAGCTGTGACTGCCCCTTCCCTGGAAATGTCCAGGACCAGGCTGGACAGGGCTTGGAGTAACCTGGGATAGTGGGAGGTGTCCCTGCCCTGCAGGACATGAAAAAAGACAGGCTTTAAGGTTTCTTCCACCCAAAACCATTCAAGGATTGTATGAATTTCTGCATTGCTTGGAGCAGCTTTATACAACTTTAGGTATCCTTTTGTGCCTTTTCTGTAACTACATGTTTTTAAATATGACAACAGAAAAACTGCCTATTTTTAAAGGAAAAAAAAGGGATAAACTGAGATATGATGTTTGCATGCAGGGTTGGGTTTTTTCATCTTTGCATGTACTAAACAATGAGATTTGAGATTTTGGAAGAACACTTTGACACATTATATTCCTCATTTGGCTATTTCCTGGTTTGTTGGGGTTTTCTTAAGGACTTTCTTGTAGTCCTTTAGGTTAAAGATCATGTCTGAGAATCTGTGGTATGGGACCCGGCTGGGCATTCATGGAAGCTGATGAGAGGAGGAGATGGAAGATTTGTTATTGGCAGGAGTTTGTTTTAGAAATACAATAACATTTTTGTTTAATTATACTTGTCTTTTGCTTATAACTATGCACAGTAGAGTAAATCTAGTCTTTTTCAGATAAGATAAAGGTTAAAATTCACATTTTCTTTATGGGGAGGGCTTGCAATGCAGTCTTCGTGTATCTGTGGAGTTTTTATTTTGTGGTTATGGGCATTAACTCTCAGTGACTCTAAAGCCAGGATCCTTCATGTAGAGATGGGTATGGGTTTGGGTTTGGGGTTTCCCCAAATTACTGGTCTTGTAGGCTAAATCTGAAAGTTTAGACCAGGTTGGACGGGGATTGGAGCAACTTGGTCCAGTGGAAGGTGTTCCTGCCCATGGCAGGAGGTTTGGAAGATCATCTGATCTTTAAGGTCCTTTCCAACCCAAACCATTCTGTGATTCCATGATTTCCCAGCAAGGGAGGCTCCACAGGCTCTTTATAAAGTCTCTTCCTACAAGCACCCAGGGCAGAATTTGTCCCAGCTGCGGTAACTGCTTTATCAGCGCCGTTGATGTTGTGTGAGTCTGAACAGAGCTCAGATTCTCCTCTTGGAAGCTCTTTGGGAAAACTAGGAGTGAAAGTAGTAACATTTAGGGGGGAAAAAAAAGGGAGAAAGAAAGCTGGAAGAGAGCTGTAGTTAACCATACAATGGAGCAGCTTGCTTAGGGAGTACAAAGAGCCACTTCTACCCAGGCTATTTTCAGGGAAAAGCCTCACATTCAGTGACTCACAAAAGCGAAGAGGCACCTTTTGATTTTAAGTTCAAGGTTTACATTAGTAATTTTGTCTGTTTTCTCTGTTAGTATTAATTAAATTGAGATAGTTTAATTAGTATTACTAAATTTGATCATTAGTAGTAATTCATTCTGCCTGCCATACTGCACAAATATGATGAAGCAGAAATAACTAAATTGTTTAATTTCATCTCATTTAATGACTTTACACTCCACCAGGACTTTCATTGGCATCTCACAGTATGTGTGAAAATTGCTCCAAGCTAGGCCAAGACCCAACTCCCTTTAGCCAACCATGTCTAATACATCCCTCCTCATCCAAAGATGGATCATGTGCTGCAAAGCCTTTTCCCATTTCTCCAACAGAGAGCTGGCAGCCTCTGGAGCCTGGGGTGGTCTTTCCCTGCCCCACTCACACAGCTCCTGTAGCATCTCGACCCCAATGGCCCCACAGGAACTTTAGCCCTGGATGAGATTCCCCACAGCATGATGGAAGTCCCTTCATGGATCCCCACAGCTGGGTCCCTGAGCACAAGCATGATGCATCACCTTCCACTTTCCTTAGAGCAGTTTAGCAAGGTACAAAGCATCAGGAAAAATGCAGATGTCAGAAGTTCCCACGTTCAGGAGAGTTTTTTTTTTGTTCAGCTCAATGCCCTCTCGGTTTTCTTTTTTGAAGAGGAGTTTTGGGAACGGGGGGGAGTTTACTGATGAATCGAGTTATTATTCCTCCAGCTCACTGTCTTCTGTAATTTTAAGGTCAAAACTGCCAGAGTTGCCTCCTATTTCTGTCCGTGTTAATTTGGAGACCGGTTTTGATCTCCTTGCCTAGTAACACCTAGGACTTGCCAAAACCCAAATTCCTCTTCCTCTTCCTTTTTTGCGGTCTCCAAACCCAGCCTTGCTCTACCCACCTCTCAAAACATGCTGTTGTCTCGGCCCCCTCATCCTGGGGTCCCCAGCTGTCCCTTGGCCTGGAGTGTGCCCTGCCAGCCCCACTGCTCCTGCTGCCCACATTCCGGTCCCTCCTCTGTGCCTCCCGGTCCCCACCGACCCGTCCCTCCTGCTTTTTGCCCTGCTTTGACCAGGCTGGGCACACTTTGCTGTCCCCACTGGGCTGCTCATTTGTTCGCTTCACCCAGATAGACAGCACAGGCAGGGACCTGACTTTCGGGGGGGATTTTGGACGGAGTGCTTGCTCTCCTGTCCAGCCCAAGTTATTCTCTGGCGTCGCTTTTCTCTGTGTGCTCTGAAGTACTCTCAGGGCAGTCAAAAAAAGCAGCTGAACTACCTTGGTAGTTGTAGGTCAGCTACCTTTTGACCCACGATAGGTCTTTTCCCATTACACCACAGGGAGCCCCTGGACAGGGATGGGGTGGTGGACGGATCCCCTGCATCTCCACTGGGGCTGTCAGAGCCAGGATGATATAGGAGCTGGGTGCCCACGGCAAGAAAAGGCCACCTCAGCCTTCAACCTCTCAAGGCTGTAGTGACCTTTCCCTCCTCTCTGCTCTCCAGTGGAGAAACGGGGATAAAGAAGGCTGAAAACTACCTTTTGCACCCCAAACTGCAGAGCAAAGAGGCACAGCCTCTGTAGCAGCTCGCTGGCAGAGCCATCCATCCCGCTGGGACCCCTGGGCCCCTCACGCAGCTCCTGTGGCGCGGCCGGCACGGGACGGGGCAGGAGAGTGCCGGGGCAAGCCCCTGTGTGTGTGTGTGTGTACGTGTGTGTCTGTGCGTGTGTGCTCGGGCTGTCTCGCTGCGAGCCGAGCCTGGGAGGCCCAGGCTGGGGGTTGATTTTCTTTGGATGACTTTCCCCGATTGTCTAAAGCAATAAAAGTAAAGAAACTTTTTTTGGGGGGGGGGAGAGAAAAACAGTGGTTGAGGGGAGATTATTTTTGCAGTCCTGGTGCAGGCAGAACTCCCGAGGCTTGGGGGGGGGGGGGGTTTTGCTCGCCTGAGGACTGCAGGAACTGGCTTAAATTGAATAAAACTGTAAGTACAGTACCGGGGACGGCGTAACAAGGAGTTCTGCAAAAGCAACACCACCGGAAAGCACAATGAAGAATAGAGCGGGTTACGCCGCGGTGAAAGTATGTACTGGTTGTTATAACACCGTGCCTCCAGAATAAATTATGTCCCTTTAAAAAGTAATACTTTAACTGTGGAGCTATATAGAGACAATTAAGACGATATTGTTCTCCTCATTTCCCTCCCCCTTCCCCTCCCTCCCTCTCTCTGCAGTAGCTCTGTGGAAACTTTTAATGCTGCAGCTTGAAACTTGGGCCTCTGGGTCTGAAATGCCTGAGAAAGCACTGCGGGCTCTAACTGTAAAACATTCCTTCGGCGGGCCCTGGAAACAGGGCGCGCTGGCGCAGGCGAAGTTCAGAGGGATCACATGGAAATGAGGGCTGGCTGCAGGCTCCCGAGGAGCGGTTTATTTCCCTTAAACCTGAACTTGAACTTGGGAAGGCGCAGCCGGAGCCTGAGCCGGGCTGAGGGCGGCCGTGAGGGGCTGGGAGCGGGGCCGCGGCGGGCCCCGGACACCCGCCCTCGGGGCTGGGGGGTGCCCGGGCACCCAGCGGCTTTTGCGCCGTATCCAGGGGGGAGCTGTAGCTCGGGGAGCCAGAGGGTTTTGCTTTCATCCGAGCAAAATGCTGGAAAGTCCCGTGGCAGCAGTGTGTCTGCCGTCCCAGTTTCCACGGGACTTCCCGGCATGAGGTTATAAGCGGCTCCAAGTCCCCGTGCACGCGTTGTTTCATAAAAGGAAAGAAATGAGTGAGATCTGCTGTAAGAAATACGGGATTGTTGCACTCTCGAGCAAATTTAACCGTTGCCTCCAGCAGAGAAAAATATGGGGCTGTCTAAAAACGAGGCATAAAGTGCAAAACTCAGCCCCCCTCACAGCGCATTTGCTTTTACCTCGAAATAGTAGATGCAAACCGTGAGGTGGGTTTAAAGTTGGTTTTGCCTCTTTGATTCCATGCATCCCGCTTTTTCCTTCTTCTCTTGCAAAAGTGTGTACAGAAGGGGGAAGCGAGGTGCTGATGCTGGCGGGTGTCCCCCAGGTGTGGTGGCAGAGGTGGCTGCTGTCCCAGCCGCAGGCGTGCGGCAGCTTCCTCCCCTTCTGCCCGCAGCTGGCCGTGGCTAGGGGGTCATATTTTGGTCATTTCTGATTACTCCAGAACAATTTTGGCTATGTTTATAGCAAAACTTTGAAAGGATGAATGGGCGAAAAAAAATCCCGCTTGGCAGTAACTCAGGAAATATCTACAAAGATGTTCTTTCTGGAGCGAGATCTTATTTCAGGGTTTGTGTTAGGATCATTTTTATTCTGTGACAGCACATAAAGAGAGCGGGACAGAGCAATGAGGTCTGGCATAGCTAAAATCTCTTCTGTGTGTGTGAGGTTATATAGTTTATCAATGCAGAAACCACCACGGGCTTGGAAAAGTAAACAGCTGGCTTGGGTCTGTGTGCTGCACTTCGGAGTTGTCTGCAGGATTTAAATGGCTCGCCCGCGATTTTAGAAGCGGGGCAAATATATATAGTTTTCCTTTCAAACATGTCAGAAGGTTTTCTTGCAGACGTTTGTTTTCTCTGTTCCTTTTTTATTTGTTGCGATTTTTCCTTTCTGATTCATTCTGGTTTATTTTGCTTTTCCAAACGGCTTCGCTGCCACCAGCAAGTCTGCAAATAAATAAAA
This sequence comes from Irena cyanogastra, assembly GCA_013397155.1. Classification (NCBI taxonomy): domain Eukaryota; kingdom Metazoa; phylum Chordata; class Aves; order Passeriformes; family Irenidae; genus Irena; species Irena cyanogastra. The sequence goes on along the minus strand of VWZV01009887.1, from coordinate 139,791 downwards.
TAAATTTAAAAAAAAAAGTTTGTAGCCCACTCAGAAAACCTTATGGCAGTGACAAATATCAGAGAAAGCCATCGTCTCTCTCAAAGATTTCATCTCACCCTCCACTTAATCCGCTTGCTGTACCTCAGATCTCAAGTAACTTTCATACTGTGGGCTCACTTTAATGGATAGAATCTATTTTTCATGAAAAAAGCAGGAAATAAGCTGTCTTTCGTACAAAGATTTACAAAATGTAATCATTGTTGAAATATTCTCTTTGAACTGCCTTGTCCGCAGGGGTGTCTGGCTCCCAATACCCCCATTTCTTTAGAACACCCTTACAAGTTCTTCTGGTAGATCAGGTACACTGGTGGTTCTGGTCTTTGATGTCTTGAATGAATGAAAGAAAAGCATAATAAAAGAGAGCTGTTGATCAAGCATAAAATACTCTTTAAGCTGACAGAATGGCAGAGTTAACACATTCTAAGCTGCTTTTAGGTTTTTCCTTTTTTCCTCACATTTTCCTGTGCTTTGTGTACAGTGGGGGTTTTTATTTTTTGAAAAGTCTCTGATCTATGTAGTATGCCGTCCTCTAACAAAAACCAAAATGGGATTGTTTCTCTCTCTTTCTCCCTTTCTTTTTCCTCTCTCTCTTTTCCTTCACTATCTTTTTTTTTCTTTTTTTTTAAACAGCAAGGGTTGCAGTTTAGCGTGGCTGCAGTCAGCTTTCAGCCGACCACGCAAAGTTTAGAAGTTGTTTTGCAGATTTCAAAGTCGATTTACTAACAAATAAGTGAACTTCATTGCGTGGTTTCTCAGAAAACTGAAGGAAAACTGTAACTGGCAAAATGTTCCCCAAGTAAAGGGAAGACCCTCTGCCTAAAAGCAATTTTGTAAACCAAAAAGACGGGGCAGGAAAATGACCTCATTGTGAGAGAACTTTTCTTTTAGAGGCAGAAAAAAGGGAAAGTTTTCTTCCTGTAGATCTAATTTAGATCTTAAGTTCCCATCCATTATTTATACATCATATTCAGAGTGCCAGCCTACTCTGCTGACTGGGTTACATTTCAAACATTTGCCATTGATAAGTCTTTGCTGTATTATATTCAGGCTAAATGCGAATATGTCATAGCGCAGTCAATCTTTAATCCGCTGAGCTCCAGGTCGGGGCAGCAGGGGGTCCAGCACTCAGAGCATTGGTTTATACTTAAGAAACATCTGGGGCCAGCTGGGACACTTTACTGGAACATTCAGATGTCTGGAACAACAGCAGGAGTTACTGTATGAGTGTGTTTTCATAGGTTTGGGAGGGTTTGGGGTGACTTATTTAAAAACACTAGCTGTTCCCAACTTGAGGTTTGAACCCAAGCAGAAATCTTGCCTGAAGTGAGTTTGTTGGTCCCAGGAGAGAAGTGGTTTTGGACTACTATACATTTCTAATAGTCAGCAGGCAAAAGTGCATATTACAAAATTATTGCACGTAATTTAATGCAGTTTGCCACAACTGGCATTCCCGCAAAAACTATTGGATGCAGAGCTACTGTAGGCTTTGCCTGGAGACCAGTGTCCCTCCTGGGACAGGTTTTATCTGCCTCCAGACAATATAAATGTGCTCAGAGTGGGCCGTGTGACTCTCCCTGGTGCGGATGTTGGACAACCAGAAGATTCTCTCACTGTTTTATGTCCCTTTGGGGATGACCAACATGCTACTTACGTCCCTGTTGGTATTTCAGCCTGGAAAATATAATTACTAAATAATTAATTCCAGGTCTAAGAAAATAACTCCCATAGGTACAAAGGTGACCTTGTCTTTTATACTCACCTTTCGGTCCTACACAGTAGGATCAGATTTTTGGGCCTGGAGAAACTCTGGAGGAAGTAGTAGAAGAGTGGGATGAATTCAGATGTGGGGTAAACCAGAGGCAGTTGCTGTGTCTGCAGGAGCCCTCCAGCCAGTCGCACCAGAAGCTGAACTGCCACTGTCTCCCCTCACCCTGGCAACCCTTTTGAAGTGGCATCAAAGGCCCAGTTTTGTCCCCTTGATTTCACACAACGCACCGTGGGGAAGAGCCTTCCCGGCACCTCTCACAAGGTGATGCCAAAAGGCCCAGTTCACTGCCTAGCTGCTCACATTCTCCTTTTATCTTTGCAACCAGAAGGACTCGTTACCCCAATTCACCTCCCCGGGGTTAATGTTCGTGAGAGCCTCAAAGTTCTTGAGGTGACTGAAATGTCATCCCTGAACAAAACAACGCTCCGCAATGAGACCTCACAGATGCCAGCTAGGGTTCAGCTGGGCTGCCCAAACAGCCGCTTTGCCGGCGAGCTCTAAAGCTGTGGGGTTTTATTTTATTCAGGCTCTTATCACAGGTGGGTTTTCCCTCCCAGGCCCGTGCAGCGATCGCTTCCTGCACGCGCCCAGGGCAGCAACGGCCGCAGCGCCACAGCAGCCGCGTTTGAAGTCCCGATGGCACCGACCTGTCCCGCTGCCGGGCACACAAACTGGGCTTCAACCAACAGAAAATGGCTATCACTGAGCAGGTGTGAGCCCTGAGTGGGTATGGGGAAGCCAAAGCTGCTGTGCGTGGAGTTTGTCAGAGTTTCAAACGTGTGAATGTCCTTAAATAACCTACATTGCCCGGAGAAATAAGCCAACTGTCACACCCAGTTCTGGATTCCACATTAACAACCTCCTTCCGCAGCGTTAAACTTTGCCCTTGAGGACTTTTGTTTAACTTCTTAATTTGAAAAACAGATAGGGAAGGGTGCACAGCCCCGGCTTTCTGCGCGAGCTGAAAGGTCCCATTGTTGGGGCAGGAGATGTGCAGGTAGAAGCAAATGGAACAAGTTTGGGTTGGATTGTCTTTCTGGTTGGAAACACGTGAGCGGTGCTCGCGGGGAGGCTGGGGGCGAGGGACGGCGTGCAGGAAGGCTGGTTTGAGAAGGTTTCCATAAACAATGGGCCTGTTCCTGGGCTCCTGACTCAGGCAGAAACTGCTGCGGGAGTCGATGAGGCACTTTGAGCTTGTCGCCTGTTAAGTATCCAGAATCACAGAATGTTTCCTTGCTGTTCTTCCCGTAGAAAGGAGCTGGTTGTCAGGAGTGGCTGGAGGATTTCTGTGTGTCTCTGCTATCTCCAGGAGTGCATAAGAAACAAAAAGACTTGCGCTATCAGAGAACCGTAATTGCCATCTCAGACTTCCTGTTTAGGATTCAGTCAAGTAGATATTGTTTATGGATCATAAAACCTTACTACTGTGAGGATTCTCAAATACGAGTTTCAACTTTCATGGTGCTGTAAATTAGGGCGGGGGGGGAAAAGTGTGATAATACTCCTCAGAGAACAGTAAAATAGAGCTCTGCAATGGTTAAATGGAATTTTATAAGCACATTCAGTGTGGAACTGTTTTGCATTACATGAGTTGAATACCTTAGAGATGACACACATCTGCAGGCACTTTATTAAATCCTTAGTCAGCACTTTTCAACCTGATGAGATTACTTCTTCATTTGACTGGAGAAAGGGAAGAAAAGATCTCGTACCGGACTGCAGAATTCTTTCTGATGTTTCACCTTGAGCACTGGAGAAGGACAGCAAGATGCTCGGCAGGACAATACAGACTCGCAGTGGCACTGACAACTGTGTGGCAGCAATTTTACTGAGCAGGACCTTTAGCTCCAGTGGGTACATTAAGCTCTAAACTCGCTGGGAGAACAGTACTGCAAAGTAAATAGAAGGGAAATAAAACACCGGCTCTTTTATGAAAAAGCACGGAGATAATATCGTCCTGGCTGTACTGTGATAGGACCCACAATTTAAATGGAGATTTTAAATTAAGAAAGGCAACACCGCCTTCTCCGAGTGGGTGCAGTCGGATAGGTTACAGAGCTGAAGGGATGAAATGGGTGAGGTGCTTAGACATAGAGCAGCACTCTAAAGCAAGGCACAAAATACTTCAGCCATCTAAATGTAGGGATCCAGGCTTCTTTTTTTTTCAATTCTAAGCTCCCTAATCATGCAAAAAACCCCTTGATAGGTCCCAGCTATCGGGTCTCCAAGTGCCTAATACGCTTCCTAGACGTTTTCATTTGAGGCCTGAGGTCTCCTCTCCCTAGCAAAGAAGTTTCACAGGTGCTCCAGAGGAACAATGGTGCTCTTCAGCCCTAATCCTGGAAGACTTAGACGTGTATAGGAGGCTTGAGGGGGATATGAGATCTTAATATTAAAATGATTAGCAGAAAAAGGAGGATCGCTCTGTGTGTGTGCTTCAGCTGTAAGATGCTCTAAATTAAACCGGTGTCCCGAGAGCGGTGCTGGTGGGATCTGCTGGGTAAATGCGCGCTCTGTCTCACTGTTCTGCTGCCTCAGCCCATAAAACATCTCATCCAAGTGGGGCTGCGGGAGCAGGCGGAGCGGGATGCAGCTGTTGGCAAAGCGCTCGAGTTTGGGTCCCGTAAAAGCAGCTTTTCACTCACGGCCATGCGGAGCCCCGGCAAGGAAGTTTTGAAACGAGTGTGCGGTTTGGTTTGTGTCTCTCCTGTAAGGGTTAAGTTTTTCATTGGTATTAAGGCCGAGCAGTGTCTGCAGGAGTCATATTGACACCCTAGTGCATGGTAACTCTACTCCTTTATTGACATGTTGCTAGTCAGGAGCACAATAGCGCTCTGTGTCTGCAAATCATTGCTAAAATCATCTCAAGAAAAAAAAAGTTTGAAAGCCCAACGCGAGACAAAGGCCCCAGAGCTGCACTGCGCCGCTCAAAACTCCCGAGTCAGCAACTTCTATTGATTAAAAACTAACCTTTAAAGTAACTCGCAGAGTGTGTGGTTAGCATTTAAATTTAAACATGTCATGAGTTGATTTGTGTTACTGAATACCAACTCCGAAGGAGTTACATTCACATCAGATTTTTTTTTTCTAATTCCCTTAAGCAGCTAAAGTATTTCATGAAATGTCAATAGGGCAGGGGGGAAAAAAAAGGTGTTTTGGAGGGAGGGGACTCGCGCCCAGCCTCGCCGTTTCTTTTCCCATGCAAATAGTCACCCCAAAAAGAAAAGTGTGGGGAGCGACACACAATAATTAGACCTTTGTCTAACTTTCCCAAGTGCCAGAGAAAGACAGATTAATTAAATATACAACAGTGTTGGTTTTTGGAGTGGGGGTCTCTCTTGCTGTGGAGGTCATAAATTAGGCAGAATAAATAGTTCAGTGTGTTGGGAGCGGGGCTCGACGTCAGCGCGGCTGGCGGCGGTGGGAGGGCGCAGCGCCGCGCTTGCGGATGGCGGTCACGTCTGGGGCTGTCTGGTTGCCCTTAGCAACGAGACATGATGTAACACCGGGATGAACTTGAACTTGGGGGACTTGAAAAGGGAACAATAGACCAGAGCAATCAATAAAGCCTATTTCAGTGAAGGATTACAGAGCCGCTCTGGGGTAACCTTGTCTGCGAGGCGCGGGGTGAATAGCGAGATGCGTGAAGGAGCGCGGGGCGGCGGGGGACGGACCGACGGAGCGGCCGGACACACGGACCGAGGGGCGAGGGGGCGGCGGAGCCCGGGCGGGCTACGGGACCCCAGCGCCGCCAGCCCCGGCTCCGCGCGGCCCCACCTCCGCAACCTCTGCGTTTCTTTTTTTTTTTTGCTTTTTTTTTTATTTCCTGCTTTAAAAAAAAAAAAAAAAAAAAGCTTTTGAAACGAGAGAGGAGTGGCGAGAGCAGCGGCTCCCGCCACCGGCGGGCCATGTGCCGGGCCAGCGGCCATGGAGCAGCCGGACAGCGGAGATGGGAACCATCGCCTGGAACTGTTCAACCCCTCCGCTCCACGGCCTGGCAGCCTTTAACCCTTCCACTCCATCACCTCGCAGTTTTAACCCCTCTACTCCATCACCTCTAAATTTTTAACCTCTCTACTTCATCACCTCTCAGTTTTAACTTTTCTACTCCATCACCTCACAGTGTTCAGCCCATCTACTCCATCACTTTGTAGTGTCCAGCCCCTCTGCTCCATCTCCTCTCCATCTTTACCCCCTCTACTCCATCACCTCAGTCTTAACCCCCCTAACTCCCATCATCTCTGAGTCTGTAACCCCTCTACTCCATCACCTCAGTCTGTAACCCCTCTACTCCATTACCTCAGTGTGTAACCCCTCTACTCCTTTACCTTGCAGTTTTAACCTCTCTACTCCCTCTTTTCTTGGACTTTATCCCCTCTCCTCCCCGCTGCGCAGTGCCACAGTTCCCAGTCCGGCCAAAAACTGTCATACTCAAACAACAAGCATGAGGAATGACCCCGAAAAGTTTGGAGAAGTTGGGAGCTGGCAGTGGCCAGACGTGCTGGTGGTGGTTGGAGATGTCTCCAGCACAGCACAGCCCACACTCCACGTCCCTGCACCCACCTAAAAATCAGTAGGGCCCCGCAGTCAGGGAGGAGAACGGGACTTGGCTCCGCTTCACGAACCCTGCCAGAACTTTCCTCTGTTTATAAACTTTACATATGAGAACTATTTCGTTTAATTGCAGCCTGAGTAAGTCTAAATATAAAATCTGTAGGCAATAGATGGAGCCGATATGGGACCGGTGTGTTTGTATTCAGAAGGGTGAGCAGAGGAAGAGTTAGTTAATGAGGTGTATTGGAAGCAGGACAACTTCTCCAATCCTGCTATTTATTTTACCGGTTCCTACCTCCATGGCAAGACCACATAATCTCCAAGTCCCACATGAAACTTGCCTCAGAGTCTTCTGTAAATGTTCATAAGTCCTCCCCGAGCTGATTGTGCTATCAATCATGTCAGAGGCCGAAAAGGAGTGGAGGAAAAACTTGGTAAAACTTGTCATCGGTCCGTGCGCGCGCACGGGCGCACCTCATGTGTTACAGGAGCCCCAGCTAAAAACGGGGGGTATCAGCAACGGCTCTTTAATACCTGAGTTTTTCTTCTTGTATTACTTTACTCCAGGCTAAATAGTTGCTGCTTGTTGGTGTATTCCCACAGCAATATGTCATTGCCAAGGAGCATCCCCCCGCGCGCACGGTCCCCGGGCCTAACACTGCTCTCATTCATCGCGGGTTCAGGTTGGGCTGACCCTGCTGGGGCCGGGATGGGCTCTCCCGGGTGCGGTGGCACTGCCCCGGCTCCAGCAGAGCCCACTCCAGCCTCCCAACTGTGTTTATTTTCCTATGGAGGAGCAAAATTGCTTTCTGTGCTCCGGGCATCTGCGCCGTTGGGTTAAGGACGGTATTGTTGCGGGGCTGAATTCCCTGGGAATTCCCTGCCTTTGGGAAAAAGAAGAAAAAGAAAAAAAAATATTTTCCCAAAGAAAAGCTATTAGTTGAGGCCCACATTTTGTTTTGAAACACAAGTATGGGCAGAGGTACGGGACATTTTCACTGATCCACTTTCCCCCAGATTTGCTTTATCCTGGCTTTTCTGTAGCGATCCACATTTCTCCTAAGAAAACAGCCCTGTTGTTGAATTTCTGTGCATCTGTTCCAGCGAGACAGTTGAAGCAGGGCAGTATAAAGCAACAGATGCTTATGCTGGCACATGCCTAAATACCCAAGAAAACCCCGACTGCAGGGTGATAAATGGCACAGAGAGGCGAATGTGTATCGCCTTTTCAGGGGATTAGACAAAAGTGAACTGGAGGGATCTTCAAGCCATCATCTATTAAAAAGATTGATAACTTGTAACGTGACATGACCCCCGCGTTCATCTGTAGCTATGTCCAGCGACTGTCAGGGAGGAAAAAAAATATATTGATTTGTACAGTATTTTTAATTAAGCTTTGTAATTAGGTCAATTCGTCACGGTCTCAATTAGCCCCCCTCTTGGCGGAGGAGGCTGGCGGCCGTGCCCGGAGCCCTTGGGGAAGCGGCGAGAGCGGGCGGCCGGGGCTGACGCTTCTCCTTTCTCTTTTGCAGTCCTGGTACCTGGGATAAAAGTCTCCGCTTCCCACCACGCACCGGACAGACCACCAGACCCCTTCCCACCTCTGTAACACGGAAGCAGCAGCAACGCAGCGCAGCGACTTCACATCGGCGGAAGGGGAGGCGAGCAGACACCGACAGCAAACTCGTACATGGAAATGGCAAACGTTATGGTTGAATGGCAAAGGCCGTAACTTTCTCTCGAGATTTGATTTTAATTTTTCTTTTTTTTTTTTAATTTTTTTTTTTTTAGACAACTTTAGGACTGTTGTAATTTCTCATATGGTGCTGGAAATGGTTGGGCTTCATAACTTTTGAAGTGTTTCATTGGTAGTGTAAGCGTTAGGTGACACTGAGTAGAACTAGCCTCTGCTGCTGCTTACCAACTCGCTGTTGTAACACACTTTCCATATGGAGCCTAACTGTTTTACAGTATCCTCATCGGATTTTCCCATACAGGTGTGAGACTTCTTGAGAAATCATGAAACACACTTAAACTATAACTTTTGTAGTAGCTGAATTCTGCAATATATAACTTACCGGACAGACATAGAGCATGTTTTTTTTTTTTCTGTAACATATCGGGGAAAAAAATGCAGGTTTCTTTTTTTGTTGTTGTTGTTGTTGGGGTTTTTTTTTCTTTTTTTTTTTTTTTACAGTCGGCACTTAGAGACGTAACATGAACCATAAGAGCATTGTCAACAATTTTTTTCCACTCGATTGCAGAGCAATTTAAAACATCAAACTACTACTATTCACTAAAAAAAAAAAAGAAAAAAAAGAAAAAAGTTTGAAATGCTGCACTTACATTTTAAAAAAACATTTTTCAACAATTTTCAACAATTACACAAAAATTCACGCAGAAATGGGGAAGTTGGTCTGTTTTGACAGAAACTGACAGGAATCAATCAAAACAATCGAATTTTGAATTGAGTAAAGTGCAATTTCATTGGATAGCTAAATATCTTTGTAAGATAGAGATTGTTGAAAATTCTATTTTTGTTTTCCAAGTCCTTCCACCCCAGGACTCTAAATTATTGGGGTAAAAAACAGCCTTGCAAGAAAAAGGGGAGCTATTTTTGCTTTTTATGTTTTTTATTGTTGAACTTGTATCCCTTTAAAACTGAAGGAAAATTAAAAAAAAAAAAACAAATCTAATGGTGCTTTTACCACAATATGTTAACTACATTAAATGCTAATTAATCATTTTCTGTTATCAAAGCACATAACTAAAATGAAATCATAATATCTGTTAATTTTATAAGCTAAAAGTCACTATAATGGATTATGCCAATTCTGACAAATTTTACGTGTTTCCGGCAATATAGGGTTTATCAGTTCTCAAACACCTTGGGAATAAGAGAGAACGGTCCAGAAAGTAAAACACCTTCGTGTCCCTGAACTGGTACATTTTCTGGACTGTGAAGAAATCATTACAGAAACGAACGATGCTGATCTTCTTACAACTTATGCCAGTTCAAAGCAAGGGCACTTGCTGAAGAAGAAAATAAAAAAAAAAAAAACCAGACAAATAAGTAGAAAATGAAAAAAAAAAAAAAAAANAAAAAAAAAAAAAAAAAAAGAAGTTTGGACCCCAAACGTCCTGTATCTTATGTACAAAAAAAAGGAAAAAAAAAGAAAAAAAAAAGAGTGCAAGTGATTTTTTCTATCAGACAGCGGAGCACCCCTTTGCTTCACATGCAACTTTAAGAAGGTTTCCTATACTATACATATATATACGTTCTGGTTGGCGAGTCCAGCTAATCAGAGAAAGTCTCTGCATGTTCTAGTGTTAGTAACTAATTTTTATATAGTTAATGTAGGGTAAAGTAGAGTGCATTAAGACACAATATTGTAATCCCTATTCCAGGCACTTGCCTTTAAACTATGTTTGTTCGACCCTTCAGAAGGGTTTCTACTACTGTCCTATACAATCAAGTAACTGAAATTCTTGGGAAGACACTTTGCTCCTCATCTTTTCCCTGAAACGATGTTTTGTTTTGTTTTCTTAATTTGCACGAAACAAAAAAAAAAAAAAATTCCATATCAATGTGCCTTGCCCTGGATAGCGATTATTTGTGGAATTGTTGCACATGTTCCTATATTGAAAGGGGTTTTTCCCTAGTCAAGCATTTGGAGACACTTTTTGTAAATGTGACTTTTATGTCAGCCATTGTCAGTTCCAACATCTAGAATTAAATAGGATGTTAGTTGTTCCGCAGATAGGAGTAGTGTTTATTGTCCTGTATGGTCAGTGGCAGTGCTATTCTGAGATCTGTAGATGCTAGATTATCAGTATTTTTGGATGTTGCTGCATTTTACCTTTTATTTGGAGTCTTCCTTTTTTTGTTTTGTTTTCTCCCAGATATATGAAAATATGCAATACCTGCTTATATCATGTAGAAAAGCTTAGCAATTATTAATTTTTCTTTTAATTTTTTTTTATTTGACCAAAGTTGGTGCTGCACTTGACGCAGTGTGTTTTAGGTGTTTGTCTTTGTACTTTTGTGATTTTTGAATGCACATGCAGGAAGGGCTCTTCTTAGAGAAGCAGTCAAACTGTGAAGCACTAAGCTGAACCCTGCTTCAAGCAATTTTTGTTTTACAACTGTTCCTTTCACAAGCAAGCCTTAAAAAAAAAAAAACAACTTCCTTTTTCTTCAGATCCCACACCCATTTTTATTAGCAGACTGCAATCAATCCACATTCAATAAAAGTATATAATGCCCATTTTTATATGCACGTTTTTAAACTTCCAAGTTCTGAAAATTGTTTACTGGTTATTCTCTATTTAAGGAAAAAATAAAATGTTTTGGATTTTCATATGTGTCTGATAAGTGGTTGAGTAGTCATTTTGCTCTATTGTATTGTGTGATTGTTAGTATATGGTATCACATCCTCTAGCCAGCATCCTTTGCCTTCCCTATAGCACTTAGCTGGGCATTACTTTATTAAGACATATGTGCACTAAAAAAAAAAAAATAGCAGCTTTCAGTGCTTCACAGTGAAGGGAAAAAAGCCTAGACAAACATTTTGTCAGAACCTTGCTATGAGACAAGGTATTACCAGTAAATTGGTTGTATATACAATAAAATTGCACCCTTTTTTAAACAAAACAAACTAAGCAATAGTTTGGGCAGTTAGTTGTTTTTAGTGAGCATGTTGTAGTCATGGCTGCAAAGAGAGAGAATTAAACTGCCCACTCAGAAGATATGTAATTTGTATGTTGTATAGTTTTATTGATTACACTGATTTATTCTACCCTATTTTATAATGCAGGACTTTTGTAATGTTGTTTAAATGAGGAAAAATTTCTGTCAAATTAGCTTAGTGGAATTTCTGATTGTTCGTTATAAAGGCAGCGTTCATAGAATTGCTTTTTTTTTTTTTCCTTTGGGAACTGGATTTAAGTTAAAAACTTTCCCGTTTCCTTTTTTTGTATGTATTTAAATACAGTTATTTTTCTTCTCTCAATGGTATAGCATATTCCTATGCTTGAGAAGTATAGGCTACTGAAGAACCATTGTAAATGGACATTACAGGTATGCTGTATTTTTGAAGGTATTTTTGTCATATTAAGTTTGATGACGCTAAAGTTAGGGAACTCTGAGCAGAATTGCGAGAAAAAAAATGTTTTAAAGGCTTTAAAACATTAGGTAGGAGGTCAAGGGTGTTAACCAACAGGGGTTGTAAAGTATTACACACTAAATTCAGTTTGCGTTCACCTTCCTCTCACGCAGGAAACGCGGCAGTTCCGTTCTGTGCAGGTGTAGAGAACAAACAGTGTTTTAGTCCTCCTTTGGAGGAGCGGGGAGGTGAGCAGGGATGGGCAGGAGGGATGGGGCATCCATCCATCCATCCATGCCTCCATCCACCCACCCACCCAGCCGTCCATCCATCCATCCCTGGATGGTCGCGGCGCGCGGGCGGCGGCCGAGCCCCGGCTCCACGCCGGGCGCTTCTCTGGAGTCACCCAAGAACTTTTTTTCCTCCCCGCCTCCTTCCCTCCAGAACTGTCAGACGCACAAATTCTCTGACCTGTGCCCACCCCCGCCCACCCAAATTTAAAGCCCTAGGGATGGCTTAGTGCGAATTGACTTTTTCCCAAGTTAATTCCTTTCTTTTTTCCCCCTCTTTTTTCGGGTTTTCTTAATTTTATTTTTTTTTTTGAGCGAGGGCACTTGCTTTTCTCATGCCGCACACCCCAGCAATGCCATTATTATTTATTCTTCTTCCTTTATAATAAAAAAAAAACTTTCGGGCTTCGAGTTTAGGCAGCCATGGTACACTTTGTCTCTGTTGCTTGTTCCCCCTCCCCTTAAGGTCGAAGGGGAAAAGAAACACCAAGTTTTCTCAACTCCACAGTATTCAGTCAGCCCACAGGAATATGCAAAATCCCTCTAACATTTTTTTTTTCTTTCTCTAGTTCTCTTTGTTCCGTATATTTGCAGCTTTGTAGTAACAGTGTTATAAAATATTTACTGTACAAAAATACAAAAAAACCCAGATACATAGCCTAAAACAGGTTTTTTTTCCTTGTGGTGAATTATTTTTTTTTAAGAATGTCAGTTAATATTGTACTTTGCATTGTGTCTCTGGAAATATCTTTTTTTTTCTTTTTTTTTGTTGGTAGAAGGCCTCCATCGAACAAAATTAAAACCATAACCGGCATGACAATGTAAGGAGAGCTTCAATGGCACCTAAACAATAAATAAATAACAAATTCAACCTCATGAGGTCTGTCGGAGGCAGGTCTTGTGAAGTTAACACTGCCTGCTAGGCAGGATTTTCATTAAATCAAGCTTACAATGCCAATTTTGTCTTGAAGTCAATGCATGTATTACTGTTTGACAGTAAACCCAGCTATGCCATCATCAAGTCCAAGGCTGCGCAATAGTCTAATTAGTATCGAGTACATTTTCCTTTTATTTTTTCCAATAAAAAAGCAGTGGGATGAAAATTGCTTTGATATATAGCAGGTAACATTGAAGCTATTCCATAGCACTTAACTGTAGTGAATACTGTGTCACCAATTCTGAAATCAATTTAATGTTTAATGCAAATCCATTACATGGTGCTATTACAGGCTGGCAAAATGATTTACAAAAATGTGACAACTTGGGCTCAATTCACTCTGCTTTCCAACAATGTAAATGCATAGCAGTGTTTATCTGCATGAAAACTATGCACTAATCTATCTGAAAAAAAAAAAGAAAAGAATATATCAACTTTGGTATCTACTTTCCGTTTACTTCGATCCTTGCCTTTTCGGTCATTGTTATAATGCCAGCTTTAGGACAGAAAGAATTATAAGAAAACCAGCATAATACCTGATATATTAAAATGTAGTGCCTGTGAAATCTGTATTATATTGCTCTTCTGAAGTAAGATTTTTCTACACCGGTAGCCTTCGCTGTCTGTCAGAACCTTCTGATATAGGTGATGTAAAATAACCGTACAATATTAATGCATGCTATTCCATAATGCTTAGTAGCTGTATGAATATTACTCAAAGTTATGTTAGTCTTTTTTTCTGACTTGGTTCTTGTCAGATAGGTTTAAAGATATTTCACTGAGAACGCAAATTCTGTCTTTATTGATTTGGGGTGTTTTCAGTATTTTGGAGGTATACATTTACTTAAATTCAGTATTACTTGTGTTTTGGGTTTTTTTTCTTTTTTTTCTTTTTTTTTCCTTTTCTTTTTTTTTTTTTTTTTTTCCTTAGAGGGCAGGACATGGTGTTTGAGACCAGAAATCCGTGCCTGGTAAGATTTTCGTCTCGAAAAGCTACCCTAAGAATTCAGAGAGCTTGCTCTGAAGAACAGTTCAAATTGAAGGGACAGTCCTTTTAAACCCACAAACGAGACCGAGCTCATATTGCGAGAGATTTCTTAATGGGCAGCGGTGAACCAGGTACCCATGCTTGACCCTTCTTCACACCAGACTTCCTCATATAGAAAGAAAAAAACCCTTTTAAAAAAAAAAAAAAAAAAAAGAAAAAAAGAAAAAAAAAACCTCATGTGGTTGTTTAGTTTCATGCACAGTTGCAATATTTTTCTTCAAACAAACTCTGTACAAAACTTTGGGCCCGATTCATAAAAGCTCCTTTGCTATTAACACGGGAGGCTGGTGGGCTCCTCTCCTCCAAATTGAGGGTGGGCTTGGCCCTGGCGAGCCCCGCTGGCCCTGCTCTCCCTCCCCTTCCCCTCTCCGCCTCCCCCAGCCCCGCGGACACCAGGAGCCGGTGGGAAGGGGCCGTGGAGGAGGCGAGGCAGCGCAGGACCATGCTCCGAACCCCAGAGGTGCAGCTTGGCAGGAGGAAAAGGGGGAGGGCAGCTCCGGCCGGTGCCGGGGGCTCGGGACACCGTGACTCGATCACAAAAGAGATCTTGTCCACAGCAGAACAAAACGCGCTCGATCGCTACCTCTGAGCTCTAGAGAAACCCTCCGTCGGGGCGCCCGCAATGTGAACTTTTGTACTTGGGATGCTTTTTTTTTTATTAGGGAAGACTATTTTCCACTTAGTTAATCTTCTATGCTCGAGCATGAACAAAAACAATTGTGTTGGGTGAAATCCCCCCCCCTTTTATCTGCATCCACAAATTAATATGAGGGGAAAAACAAAAAGAAGATGAGTTTCTAGACGGAGCATGGTAGGGCGAGAGTGCCCGGCTCGGCACCCGCCACCGACGCCGCTCGTCCTTGTTGCAACTGCTGCCTTGGGGACAGGGCCACGAAATTCTTGGGAAATACAATCAAGGAGAAATCTCCATTTTGGCCGGCTGTGTGGGTTCTCCCGAACTCTGCCCCAGCCCAGCCCCTCAGCGGTGGGTTGAGATTTGAGGCGCTAAAATTTCCACCGGCCGTGTGAAAGATCTGCTGCAAATTCACTTGACACCCGTGTTAATACCATGTCGTGTTCATTTTTTTTTTATGAGTCAGGCCCCTCGTGCCTCTAGTATACTTGTATTGACTCTCATAGTTACCATTTTAGTTTTACTGTGTTCTGTGAAAAAAATTGTAATTGGTTGAGAATCACTGTGGGCATCCATTCTTATTCAACTAAGTCTCCGCAGGTTTTTTGAGCTGGTGTGGATTAGTTTAACTCTTGTATTCAACCATTAGTGCTACCACCTTCTCACATTACAATACAATTACTGGAAGCAAGTACTGCATTTCCTATGCAACAAAAAAGGAAAATAAAAAATTGCTAATGCTAACAGGCTGTGTTGTTATTTACTCCCAGCCGGGCACGGGGTGGGGTTGCGGCTGTAGGACCGTGGGCATCGCCGGCCGCCGCGGGCATCGACCTCTCCTGGCCCCAGCCCTGCAGCCTGGGCAGCCTCCCAGGCAGCAGCTTCATCCCAAATCATGGGGTTTTTGGTTAAATCGAGTCACTCTTGTCACAGCAGCCACTCTTCCCCGCGTTTTTGGTGTCCCGTCACACAAAGTCGTTCCTCGCACAATATCAGATTAATCTTCAGCAAATCTCTGCAGATTAATCATTCAAATTAAAGAGACAAAGCACACCTAGGAAACATCCAGGAGATTAATAAATGCTGCAAATGCATCTTTAAATGTAGCTAAACTATGAAAATATTGCCACATTTCTGAGGAGCCC
Organism: Irena cyanogastra; assembly: GCA_013397155.1. NCBI lineage: Eukaryota > Metazoa > Chordata > Aves > Passeriformes > Irenidae > Irena > Irena cyanogastra. The sequence goes on along the minus strand of VWZV01009887.1, from coordinate 124,268 downwards.
CAGTACAGTCACAGCTGTTGGGATTGACCTTGGAGCTGCTGGCAGGGCTGTCTCTGAATGCAAGGCTCTGGGTTCAGAAATAGGCAAAAATTAGGCTTTTTTACAAATGTTTACGTTTCCTTCAAAGTTTTTCGCTCTGCGACACCTTTTGCTTTAAAGGTACGTGTAGAATTTAGTATTTGCAGAAGGAGTTTTTTGCATTTAAGCCACTCTGGTTGTTTTCTGTGTAAAACAGACACTGAGCCCCATGAAGGGTGAGGGCTGGTGCAGCTCTGCCACTGCCTTTGGGGACAGCAGACAGGGACCCCCGTGACCCCCAGCAGCACCAGCTGCAACACCAGCTCTTCCATTTTATTTGGGGGGAAATGAGTGTTTTCTAACAAATGTGTGCCTGACACACATAAACCGCTGCTATTTCCTTTCTCACACCTCCACAGAGTTTTGGTTTTGGCTACAAGGCCAGGGCGGGAGGGTCAGGCAGGTCTAATGTCATCGTCCCCAGGGGGGACCCTGTCTGTGCCCCTCGCTGTGTGCCTCCAATGTGAGCAGTGCTGGCACCAATGCATGGTGTGGCAGCTGAGGACAGGTTGGAGCCTGTTCAATTTGGCTTTTTTTTCCTCATAAAGGAGACCAGACAGTAAGGAAAAGCCAAATCTGTCCTCAAACGAAACACAGTACCCCAGGCAGGGCTTGCCAACAGCGCTGGCCCCTTTCACCCCCACAAGCTCTGGGAGGAGGGAGGAAGAGGGGGGTGAGGGTGCTGAGCCTGTGCTCGCTGTCCCAGTTGGGCAAAAACCAGCCCAAATGGTGGTGGGGGTGCCCCGTGGGCTTGGAAGGGAGCCCAGGTGTGGGCCAGCCTGTCCCGTGGGGCTGCCAGAGCTGGATGCCTCCTCGCAGCACTGGCTGTGAGCACGGGGGATATTGGGATGGGAGGGAGGGACAGGCACCCACCCGTGTGCATCACTGCATGAGCAGACTCAGAAAAATTAAATTCCCCTTTTCTCTGCTTTCAAAAAGTGCAGTTACAGCACAAAGGGAGTGTCGCCCATCAGCTCCAACTGCTCCTCACCACTGCCCGTTCCCCATTCTTGTCCATCCCTCCCTAAAAAATCATTCACTGTTGTTTATTTGTACCCTTCACTATTGAGGGTGTTGGCTGAGGCTGCCCTGGGTTTGGTGGAGGAAGCACGAGGGTGCAAGGGGTGACCCTGGCCCACAAGGGTGATGGCCATGCTGAGAGTGGAGCCAGCACCATCCAGGGCTCAGGCACCACCTTCTGCTTTCTCCCTCCTTTCCTTGCACGTTTTGTTCCCCTCCAGCTTTCTGGCTTTCTCTTTCTTCCTGTGGGAGAAAAGGTCTCCATCAGCATCTAAGGAAATAAATCCCATTTATTATTTATTGCTATCAAAATGTGTCAGCCTGGCTCGGGACGCAGGAGGAATACTCAATAGCCCCTCACAGAAATCAAAAAACTTTGGGTGGAAAAAGCACAGGGTGGTGTTTAGGCAGGGAAATGCAGGTGCTTTGCCTTGCTCAGAGGGAGATCTGGCTACTTAACCTCTTCCTTAAATGCAAAAAAAAATGTTGATGCAACTGGAACGGCACTCACTGAGGCGATGGGTCTGTCTGACACCTGCTGAAGACCAGCCAAGACTGGAAATATTTATTGGTTCAGTGCTTCAGCAACGCTGCATTAATTGCAGCTGATGTTTTGATGGGCAGTTAGCACACAGGTATTGATGAAAATGGCACCACTTCATCTCAAAATTAACTGCTTGGCCATTCAGCAACAGGAGCTGATAAATTATGGCAATAAATTTGCCACGGAGATTTATGCCACTGTAATTTGGGCCCACAGGCACACTCTGGTGGGGACAGGGACCATGGTCAACACCCTCCATTCCTTACACATACATAGCCCCACAGGGATTTTCAAATGCTTCCAGAAATTTGGGTGCAGGAGTTTTGTAACCTCTCAGGTCAGTTTTGGTGCTCCTTTAAATTCAACAATGCTCAGGGGGCCAAGGGAGCCTCCGTGCCCCAGGCAGCTGGAGGCATGGCCAAGTCTCCAGCAGCACAGGGGATGCTCTGAGCCACCTCCTCTTCCTCTGGGTCAATGGAAACAGAGCTGAGCTTTCCCCATTGGGGTTATTTTTATGGAGGCCTTTGGTGAGGAGAGGAGCCACCCAATGAACCATGCAGCACTCTCCAAAAACCTTTGAGAAATTGAGTCAAGCTGCTGGTGATGCAAAAGGGAAAGATGTTACTTGATTATTAATAGTAATATTATTAGTAGTATTGATATTATTATCATCATCATCACCCTCACACCAGTGCTGCACTCAGCATGTGCCTCTCTACTTATTTATGTCCTATTCTACCCTCACAAAGCATTGCTGCCGTTCAGGGCAGCCCCAAAGCCACCCTTTTTTCCAGGCTTTTTTGGATTTTTACAGGATTTGCTCTCCAGGAGGGACACAGCGTGTGGGCAGGGGCTGCAGCCCACCCTGTGCCACCGAATATTCATCTGCGGAGGACGAACGGCAGCTCCCCGCCTTGGGTGGCAGAGAAATTGGAAAATATCCCTATAAATGTGATTCATAGGACACAGCACCTGCCTGCACACTGCTTTATCCAAACCCATTAGGGGGAGGGAGACACAGCCAACTATTTGGGGATATGGGGTTTAATTCCCCCCTTCTCCATTGTTCCTTAGTTCCCCACAGGAATTTCATATCTTGACACCTTCCAACGCTCTTCTGAAATTCTTCATGTTGTTACTGGGTGGAAGAGGCCCAACTTTTAGAGGAACTTCAGCTGGATGTTGCATTTATAAATAAATGTGACAAATTTAATGGGGTAGGATAGGTATTTGAATTATTGATTGTTAAATATTTAAGCTGCAAGTCCCCATCCATCAGCGTGTGTGAGAAGGCTCGGGGCAGATTTATGATGCTGGAGTTTTCCTGGTTAGCTGGCACTTGGCATTTCTATTAATTATAGCCCACACATTCGGGTTTTTTTCAGGATTTGTTAGAAGTATTTATAAAAGATGTCCCTATTATACCATTTAAATATTGTTTGTGCAACTGGAACGTGTTTTCTATTGTGGATTAATACCCTGTTTGATTTAGGGGAAAATTAAATTAGAAGGTGTAAGTCTCAGGAGATAAATGCTTTATTTGAGCAGGGTTTCCACCACTGGAAAGCACAAAGTTTTTCTTTTAGGTATAAATATTTTGCTCCGGGTGTTTGCCTGGGTCTGCAGGTGGGTGGAAAGGCTTTAAAGTGCCCTTGGCGACAGGGAGTGGGAGAGGAGGCACGTGGTGGGCAGGGGGCAGGATGGAATACATCCTATTTATTAATTGTAAGGGATTTAAGGCCTCCCCCTGTAACTATTTCCCCGGGAAGGATGCGAGCCCTGGGGCAGGAAGGGTCTGTGTGAGGGAGGAAACCACCCGGGGCCGCCAGGTCAATAACGCGCCTCCGAAAAAAATCCCTCCCGAAGTCTGGAGCTGTGTGATGGATTGTAATTGCTCAAGAAGAGCCATTACGGCCCGTTAGGTCAATACTCTGCATCTCCAAAGTGCTTTAATTAATACATGTTTACATCAGGTACAGCAGGGACCTCTCTGGGCTGCGGTATTAGGCCAGGAAAGGCTTCAAACTTTCATAATTTGGGCGGGGGGGCAGAGGTTTCGTCTCTTAGTGCTTTATTGCACCTTATAAAAACACATCTTGATGTCATGAGCAGCAGGAAAATCTTCATCCAGCAAGAGCAACAAATCCCCTCTCACTGGGGCAGTGCCCTCCCACAGGGCAAGGGGGTCCCTGAGGCTTCACCAACTCTCCCACCTCATCCTTCCACTCCTGCTTGTTCTCTTAGAGTCACAGAAAGTTACCAGCAAATAAATTACTGCTGCTCCAGGGGAATGAGGGATGCTGCCAGTGGGGAAGGCATCCAGGCACTCCAGATTATTCTGGAGAGGGTGAGCCACACCCTCCAAAGCATTTTTAAATCATAACTTCTGTTTTCAAGCCACAAGTCACCCGTCCTGCTCGTGGGGCCTCAGGGCTCAGGCGCCTCCCTCTGTTGCCCACCTTCCTCCTGGGTGCTGCTGTGATCTTGAACGTGCAATTAAATATATGAAGGATATTAATTAAATCAGAATATAATTAAATATAAGATAATTAAGTATAAGGAGGATGTGGGCCTGCTGGAGCAAATCCAAAGGAGGCCACAGAGACGCTCTGAGGGCTGGAGTTCATCTGCTGTGGAGCCAGGCTGGGAGAGCTGGGAGTGCTCACCTGGAGAGGAGAAGGAGCCAGGAAAACCTCAGAGCTCCTTCCACTGACTACAGGGGCTCCAGGAGAGCTGGAGAGGGACTGGGGACAAGGGATGGAGGGACACAGCACAGGGAATGGCTCCCACTGCCATAGGGATGGGTGGGATATTGGGAAGGAATTGTTCCCTGTGAGTGTGCTGAGGCCCTGGCACAGGGTGCCCAGAGCAGCTGTGGCTGCCCCATCTCTGGAAGTGTCCAAGGCCAGGCTGGAGCACCCTGGAGTAGTGGAAGGTGTCCTTGGCCATGGCAAGGGGTGGATGAGCTTTAACATCCCTTCCAACCCAGGCCATTCTGGGACTCTGCAGCCGCTCAGAGCTCGGGCTGGTGTTGGGGTCATCAGGACATCACTCACAGGACGCTGATGTACCTGCTGGAGTAATCCCAGGTCTGTGCCTTGATGTGGGAAGCAGAGGTGTTCCATCTCTCCTGGATGTGTAGGGCTGGGAGCTGCCCGGCCCAGAGGAGCCCGTGTCCATCAGGCAACTCCAAAAACACCAACTCTGCAGGCTTATTGATTTTTTTTTTTTTCATTTTATTCTTTTCCCCCACGCAACCACAAATTACAGCCGGCGCTGCTAAAAATCACTGGCCTATCCACAAATTTTAATTAAAAGCTAAATAAATCATTTTGGGCGCTGCACTTGCACACAAACAATGCGGGAGATGGCGCACGCACAGCGGCCTGTCAGCGGCCGCTGACTGATGAGCCGCTGTGAAAATACAACCCCAAGGGCCACAATTGGAAGCAGATTCCTCGCCTAACCAAGGGCACATGCGACCCTGCCGCGGCCATCGTGGCAGAAGGCACCAAAACCAGCTCTGGGGGCTGGAGGGGGGAAGAAAAATTTCGTTAAGGCTGCAGGCCGAGGTTTATTAAATAAAGCGCGGCGGGGAAACGCAATAGCGCAGCTGCAGCCTTCTCGCCCGGCGATGGAGTCATGTTTTCCCCTGTCCTTGCAGCAAACAATAACCATATGCTGGGTTTGTTACCAAATGTTTATTTTATTCCTTCATTAGTACACAACGAGGACTTGGAAAAAAGAGGTTTCGTTGCTCCGAGCGCTGGGGAAGAGCTTTTAACCAGGCCCCAGCTGTGGAACCGGCGGTGCTGCCCGACGCTGCTTGCAGCGGGTGTCACTCGAGGTTGTGCTTTGCCATGTGTCACCACGTGTCCCTGTGGTACCCCTGGACCCGGGGGTCCTGCCCCTGGGTGGAGGAGCCAGGATGGATCCATGAATCACACGGTTCCTCCCGCCCCAGGGCACGGTGCTGTGGGGAGGGCACCCAAATGAGACCTAAAAAAAACCTCTTCAGCTCTTCTGTCTGTCAAACAAACTCTTCTCCCGTGTTCTAGAAGCTCTCCCTGCCTGATGTGACAGGGAACACCCGGGCCAGGGGTTCTGGCTCAGCAGGAGAGAATTCCTGGTTGTGCACTGCAGCAGAGGCCTTGGCACGTGCTGGTGAAGGTGCTGATAGCCAGCACAGATGGAAATCCCAGGATCCTCACAAAATCTCACAAGGTCCTTTTTTGTGGCTCACAAAAAGCCTTGGAAATGAAAGCTAATTTTGGGATGGAGCTGTTCCCTTTCTAAGAGCCTTGGCCCAGCTCTGCTCAGGGCACTCGGGCTCACCTGGGGCTGCTCCTGGAAGGAGGAGCCCATGGGACACCACTGGAGCCTTCAGGGATCCTCCCTGCAGGGACCCCATCCTCCCACCCCCTGTGTGTACAGACCACCACGGGAAGCTGTCCTCCCAAGGCCAGCATTCCTCTTCCAACCAGCAAATAGCCACAAATGCTCTGAGTCTGGCAAAACCCCATTTTCCCAGGGAGCATCTCCACCAAACAGTTAAGGCAGAGCTAAGTTTCAAAGTTTGGGGTTTTTTTCCTGTGAAAGGACTCAGAGTCTCCAGCCAAGAGCTGCATCTCCCACACAGGCGTGGAGCTTGGAGCCAGAGTTCCTAAAAAACACCCAGCAGGACAACTCTCCCTGCAGCAAATGCTGCATTTCCCTGTAGCATCTCCCAGTGGCAAAGCATTTCCAGCAAAGAGCAAGGACTTGTCCTGCTCCCAAAATACCCAAAATGATGCTGTTACCACCAAGAATGATGCTGTCTCTACCAAGAATGATGCTATTTCCACAGGAATGATGCTATTTACACCAAGAACAATGCTATTTCCACTCAAGAAGGATGCTGTTTCTTTGGGGAAATGATGGTAACTCACCCCAAAGCATCCCAAGCAAGGAAATTCCTGGAAATGGGAGCTGGCCCACCTCACTTGCCTTTGCTTTTGGGGTTTTTTATCCCCCCTTAAAGCTGCCTTGTGAAAAGAAAAAAAAAATGTAGTATGTGTGTGTTGCTCCTGCAATCCAAAACCTGATCTTGACAGAGGAAAAGCTATAAAAAAAAAAAGAAAGAAAAAAAATCAAACCTCTCCCAGCTCGCTCATGGGAACAAGATGTGGAGCACATGAGGCTGTCCTGGGGAGAAAGTTTGCTAAAAATAACATATGCAGATTATGTACATAAAATGTCATGAAATATCAGCACAGAACCCGTGTGGAGGTTCAGGCTGCTGCAATTACAGCTGAAATGGGCCAGATGAAGCCTTGGGAGTGTCTGCAGCAGGAGCAGAAGTGAGGCCAGCTCCTCTCTCCAGCCAGAGCTCAGGGACCACATCTGACAGAGCCAAAACAGAGTGGAATGGGGCTTATTTTTATGATTTTCAGGTATAGCCCCTGGGCTGCTCTGAAGCCCTGTACCTGCAAAGGATCTGCCCTGTGATTCTCCTAAATCAGAGCCAACTCCATTCTGCTTAAATATTTAACAATATTTAATATTAAGTGAAGAAGAGGCAGAGCCTGACCTGGGGTCAGGCTGGGCTCACTGCAGAGGCAAGAGCAGCACATCCTGCTGGCTCTTACAAGGAGGACAAACTGCAGAACAAAATGCATATTCCAAAATGCATATTCCAAAATGCATGGAAGTGTGCAGCCTGAGGGAACACTCCCACCTTTCCCATAGCTGGGGGCTCCTGGGGAATGGCTGTGTTTCCACTAACAGGAGTCATTATCTTACAAAAAGGGGAGAGAACAGAGCAGACAAGTTAAATAAAAGATGAATATTTCATGAAAATCGACGGCTAAGAAGAGTCCATCCACTTGGCAATCGGTGGAAATGGCCCAACACCATTTCTGCCAGCAGAGAGCAGGACAGCCAGAGGAGGGAATGCCACTGTCCCCACCGTCCTCTCCCAAAACACAGGGCTGGTGGATTCATTGCTGCTGGGCTCTGCATCCCCCTGACACCCCTGCAGCCCAGCCCTGCTGCCTGGGTGCGTATTAAAGTGAGTTATGTAGGTCACTGTGTGAAAACAAACAGTGCTCTGGATGCATGCAAATAACACAGCACAACTCCCAGAAAATTTATATCGCAGCCAGAGGAGTGAGGAGGGAGCGTGGAAAATGTCAGGCACGTTGTAATGCCACCCCGAGGGGCTCCAGGGGGTCTGGCAGCCCTCCTAGTGCCTCAGGAAAGCCTGGGATCCTCCCACCCACCAGCAGGACGAGTTACTGGGATGGTTCCTCTGGCACAGGCATTGGCAGGGATCTGCTGCACCCGGCATGAGGGATGAGCTGGGTGAAAAAAAAAAAATCACCTTTTTTCTGTGATTTGCTGTAGAAGCAGAGGTGTGGGTGACAGTCACAGCCCAGGGGAACTTGCACAGCTGGAAATCACAGAATCATGGAATGGTTTGGAGCCATGGTTTGGGTGGGGAGGTGCCTTAAAGCCCACCCAGTGTCACCCCTGCCATGGCAGGGACACCTTCCACTGTCCCAGTGTGCTCCAAGCCCTGTCCAGCCTGGCCAGGGCGCTGCTCTGGGCACCCTGTGCCAGAGCCTGCCCACCCTGCCAGGGAAGAATTCCCAACATGATGTCCAATATTCCTGGAGAGAACGAGCATTTTGCCAGTGAGGCTTTGGATGTGGGGCAGGAATGCTGGCCAGGTCTCCCCTCCCCTGTGGTTTGGAGAGGAGAGGAAAAGGCTGAAATTAGCCCAGGATGCAGCACTGGGATGCTCCAGTGGCAGAGCCTGTTCCACGGGGCAAGAGCTGCTGGCTGAAGTGGGATTTGCACCCAGTGCCTTTGGAAATGCTGGGATGAGGCAGGCAGAGGAATGCCAGGAGTGCCCAAACCTAGAGCCTGATGGCATTTGGGAGTTCCTGTGGGAAAGGACATTTCTCATCATTTCAGCTGCAGAAGCAAGGCTTGAAACTGCACGCTCTGGAGCCAGCAGACAAGGAAAATCAGATAAAATGTACTTCTGGACAGGATTTTGAGGTGAGACTCATGACTTTTTAATGGACTAGACTGATATCACTCCCCTTGTGTCACTGCTGGCTGGTGCAGATCCAGCTTCTTGCTGTGCAGCCAAGCCAGGGATCCTTCCCTGCTGCCACAGGGTGCTCTCCCAGCCAGACTCCCACATTCCAGCCATAGGGAAGGGTACAGGATTCATCTGGACTGGCAAAACCCTGCACAGTTCAGCCCAGAATCCATTTGAACTCCTGAGGTCAGCCCTTCAACGCCGTGCTGTTACGCCCATCTCAGATACTCCATTGCCTTCCTAAGTGCTCATCAGGAGACAGACCAGGCACTGACTGATTTGGGGGATCTCTCCTTGGCTCAGAAAGGACTTTACAGGCAGCCACAGCACTGCACTGGAAGAGGACTGAGGGACATGAGCAGCCAGAAAACCAAGCTCCAAGACCAAGGCAGGAGGGACAGCAGGTGAGGATGTGAGCTTGTGGGAGCAGCAGTCTAAGTCACCCCCGTGCCCTCTCCTCCAAAAACACTTGGTTCAGGAAACCAGAGCTTTTGGCTGCTGGGGGATTTTACCTTCCTCCTGTACATCCACTGCACACACCCAGCTTTGCTGTGGCACAGCAGCTTTTAAGGAGAGCCTCGTCTTTGTTCACCTAGGAGTAAGTAATTGGTCAAATTTAATTCGAAGAGGCATCAATTAGAACAGGTTCTGATAGACAGTTAGGTCACTGGCAGCTCCTATAAATCGCGGGTAGAATTTCCTCCTTCGCCATCCGCCAGTTTGATGTAGGAAATGGCTCATTTGCAAGCTAAAGGTTTAATTAGGAGAAAAAAGAAGGTCAGCAGAGATCAGATGTGAATTGCAAAGTGCTAAAGAAGTTTACTGCAGCAATGTATTTATTGAGAGCCGTGCTATAGATCTGCTCCCTCTCTGTCCAGAATGCTAATAGCACCCCTTTGAATTCTTCCTACCAACAGGAAATTCATCGATAATATCTGGGATGCTTTAAAACTGTTTGCCACGTGGGGTTTTTTTTTAATGATAATCAAGACTCCCTCACCCATCTAGTTAATTGTGGATCTTTCTTTCCAGGTCAGGTTTCTAGAATGTGACACCCTTTGGGCTGCTGTTTCCTCTCCCATCCACCGCAACGTGAGCCTGGCAGAGGGTATTTATTGCTCCCCATCACCAAGGACATAGTCACAATGTAAAATGGGCCAGAAACATCAATATGATGAAAATTCATGGCTCTTCTTCCTCACCTCACTGTACACTGTGTGTTTTTTATGGAGGTGTAAACTGCAGAAATAAAAGAGTTCTGCACAAGCTCTCTCAAAAGCAGTGGCAGGGACAGTAAATGTGATTACACCAGGGTTTGGCTCAGGGGCGACACTGCTGAGCTGGCCCAAGGCAGCAGAGCCTAAAGTTAAGCCATTGGCCTCAGCTCCTGGTCCAGGGGAGAGGGGTCCAGGGAGGCTCTGCATTGGTTTGGGCTCTGCAGTTTGGGGGAAGAACAGGCTGTTCCTCCATGTGCTGTTTTGGACACTGGGATGGGCAGGCCACTGTCAGGCTCTGCTGCTGCTCCTGCAGACAAGATGAGGAGCACCATAGCACCATCTCTTCATCAGCATCAGCAGCTTTAGGCTGGGACAGAATAGATTTAGATGGGATATTGGAAAGGTATTCTTCCCTGTGAAGGTGGGCAGGCCCTGGCACAGGCTGCCCAGAGAAGCTGTGGCTGCCCCTGGATCCCTGGAAGTGTCCAAGGCCAGGCTGGACAGGGACACTGGATATTCCTGGGATAGTGGAAGGTGTCCCTGCCTACAGCAGGGGTGGCACTGGGTGGACTTTATGGTCCCTTTCAACCCAAACCATTCTAGGATTCTATGAATTTTGGTCTCCAGGAGATCTGTGAGTGCCCTCTCCTGCAGTCCCTGTTCCCTGTGTCTCTGGGGGTGTCATAGGAGAGGAGTGGCATTGGTGCTCTGGGTGCAGCAGTGCTGTGACTGCCCTTGGCTGGGGCCTCATCCACAGGCACAGATGCAGCTTCCAGCCTGATCTGCTCTGCAGCTGAGGCTGGGAAGGACTCAAAGTCCAGAATCACCAGGGGTCCAGGCATCCCAAACTGCCATCGTGAACACTGATTTGGGGCCTCATTAGATGTCACACATGATTAATGGCTCTGCACAGGCTACAGCAGGACAAACCCTGCAGAGGTCCAGGGACAGCCACCAAGGTGGAGAGAAATCAAAATGGCAGCTGGGCCTGGCTGGGAGGACAAGAGCAATTTTTCCAGTCACTTCCATTTGTTCCAGTATCACTCAGTCCCCCACCCAGTTTGATGTGAGGCTGCAATTCTGCTCTGTGAGAAAGGACAGCTATAGCAGCTCCAACTGCACGCTGATGTAATTAAACAGGCAACGTTAATTCCCAGCACCTGAGACCCCAGCCCTGCGTGCAGGGATGAGAACACTGATTTCAATCATCCCGGCAGGGCCAGCAGCAGGAGCGGCAGGCGGAGGACAGAGGAGGCTCCTCGCTCTTCTGCAGGATCAGAAACTCACCACAATCATCAGTCAACACTTCCAGCTGTCTGGTAAAGGCTAAAGCAAACACATCCCAGCTCTGAGGTGGGAGGCAGCAGAGCTGTAATTATTTCAAAGTTTAACTATGCCTCCATCTCCAGGCACAGGAACGAGGACGATCCCGATGTATCCCGCTTCCAGCGGGTGATGCTCCTCGTGCAGCAGCTCAAGTGGCTTCTGGGAAGCTTCAGACTCAGGTGTGAGGTGTGGAAAGCATTAAATTAACCATTTCCTACCTTCAGCAGGCAAAAGCTGCGTTACCTTGCACCAGCCACGTTCCCATTAAAATATCAGCTCCTAGGAGCCTCGTGAGAGGAGCAGGAGATTCCCTGGGCTCAGCTGAATCCAGGTGCTCCAATACTCAGATCACCACAGGGACATCAGACAGGGGAGGTGAGAGACCTCGCAGTGTCCTTGAATCACTGGCTCACATCTCTCTCTGTCCTGGTTTAAAAGTAAGGCCTCCAAAACATGATCCAGCCACAGGAGCCGTGTGGGGCTTTGCCCCCACAGGAATGGCGCAGCTCTGAGTGTGGATATGGCTGGATTTATGGAGTATTCATTATTTTAATAGCACTCATTGACTTAGGGTCAAAAATCTTTTTCCAGTTTTTTTTTTTTTTTTTTTATTTAAGGAAAGAGCCCGTATGTCACAATCTCATGCCTCATCTAATTGGGTAAGTGTTTTCTTTGTCCTTGAAACCGAAAAGTAGACGGCGTATCCAGGAGCTACAGAATGAAAAAGCATCTGCCTTTGGTATTTGGCAGGCCTCAATTAAAAACCTGCTGCCTGGGCTATCACTTTTTCTTTAATTCTGACCAAAGTGCTTCTGCTCAGATTCAAGCGGACGGTTCTGAAGGTTGAGCTACGGGAATGCAAAAAAACCCCAAATATTTTGGAATCATAATTAATGTTTTACGTACAACAGGAAAGAGTCATGGGTCTAGAAGCCCAGAGTCGTGCTGGAAGCACAGGAAGGATTCGGGTCCCCTCCGAGTGTTTCCATGAGCTCCTGCTGGAGCAGAGCTCAGGTCCACGCTCGAGACGTGGCTGCTCCCGCTCCCGGCTCCACAAACCCGGAGCTCGATATGCACAAAACACTTCCATCTTTAAAAAATAATTGAAAAGGTGCACTCTGAAGTTCACTGGATCGATCCCACTGAATTTATTTAGAAGACACTTCATTGTGTCAAAGATTTAATGGCGAGGTTACGATGCCCAGCCTTCAGAATGTCAATGCGCTGCAGCGGGAGCGTTGCAGGGAATGCTAAAACCCTCGGCGGCACACGCCCGAGCAGAACGGCCAGATTTGTGAAATATGAAAATTGTTACACTGAGTTTAGATAAGAGGCAGGCTGCTAGGGGAAGAGCAGCACAGGGGCTGGAATTCTGCATGTGTCTTGTGAGTAGTGGGATGAAATTTTGCAGCCTCCCTGCGGACTCCTTGGCCGGCCCCTTCCGTCCCTTCGAGCCCTCGCTCCCAGGCTGCCCCTCTGGAAATGTGTGTGTCTGGACATAAGCAGTATTTCCCGGCACACTTGATTAAATACCTCCCCTGGTTATTTATTGCACATTAAACAACATCTCTCCTGCACGTACCTTGCTTGGACAAAAGCTCTTTGCTCTCAAGTGCAGAGCTCAGCATGTCGTAGGCCAGAGCTCTGCAAACCTCCGGCAGCACCCATCAGCATTCCCTGCTTATTAAACTCCATTTCTGGAGCCTGAGAGTTTCCCTGCTTCCCTACAGTTTACATTTCTTGGTGCCTGTGATACAGTTCTAATGCAGAACATGCCCAAAGGTTTTTCTCTCTCTCTCTCTCTCTCTCTGTCCTTGGGGAATCTCCCTGCTCGGTGCTGCAGGAACAATCCCGATCCACCGAAGGACTCCCGGGCTGTAAAGTTTCAAGTGAAGCGGGAGGGCGGGGGGAGGAATGACAAGTCCTTTTTACTGAAATTCTCTCCCCAAATGGATTTGGCAGAGCCGGGCTCTGCTGATCTTAAAGCAAGGTTTATCATTCGTGCAGGCTGCTGCCTGAAGGGGGGAAAGATCTTTGAAGTTGCTGAATGATGGAAGGGTCTCCCCCCTCCTCTCCCTCACACACATTTTTTAAGGGTGGTGACTGGGAGATGCTCAACTGCCCTGAGTCAGGAAATTACATGACAAATTAAACAATTATGTGTTTTAGTGCTGAGCTTCTATTTAAACATTTAGCATCAAACATGCTTTTTAGCATGAATTCCACAGGCATTTGTACTTTCCCCACCACCTGTAATTTCACACTGGGTTATTTCCCTTGCATCTCAAAGCTCCCCAGGTCCAGTATCTACACCTTGGAGATATTTCTTTATCATTTAACTTTATTACAGAAGGCACTACTGCCTGGACACTGTTGGAGTGACAAGGACTATTTCCTTAATTACTGTACATTGATAATAGCATTTACTCTGGCAGCTCCAGAGCTATTCAATCAAGCAAGATTCAATACAAAAAAGCTGATTTGCCAAAAAAGAGATTAGCATAAGTGCCTACAGTCACATTCTATTTTTGAAGGTAAAGCTACTGTGTCTGTGAGCTTTCTTGTGGGAACTTCATAAAGAGAGATTAATCTAGTTTATCTCCTTCAAAACATATTTGGGGAAATCGCAGAGAGTCACTGTTTAGGCTCTTTTGGCAATAATTTTCTATAAACATGTAAAATAAAGACCTGCACAGAAAGTGCTAATCAGCAGTAGGAAGGTGTAAATTTTTCACTTAGGTGGATGTAGACATTTGTGGTGAAAAACTCTGTGTTCCCCAGTTTGCTGCTGCTGCTCTTTGTCATTTAATCAAGTGGTGGCTGTAGCTGTTGCACTTTAAAATTAAATGCTATTATTTATGGTAGAACTTGTGCTGGTTAAAAGTGCAAAGCTCAGCACTGTGTACGTTTGTAAGCAGAAGGTTAAGCAGGACATTTTAAATGGTAAAGCAAAGGGCTTAATCAAGGCTGAAGAGCAAAATGCAGTGGGATAACAGATACAGTAAATAGGCATTAATCACCATACAGGCTTAATCCAGGTATTAGGCAGTCTTGGGGCTAATTCGAAGACTCACTTACATAAGAACTCGTTCTACCAAGCCCTAAGTAAGTAAATAACTTTATTCTTAGGAGAAAACTTACCAGTTCTAGAGGCCCTTGCACTATCAGGCCTGAGTTATATATTTGTAAAACGATCATCATGAAATTATTTTGCCTGAAGGGGCTTTTCTGAGTTAGGAGGCACGTGGAGGGGGGGTTCCAGAAAGGAAAAACTTGAATCACTGAGCATAAGGAGCCACTTTTCCATGTGGGTTTTTTTCCCTCTTGACACTGTCTGTTACTGTGACATCAAAATCCGAGCTAAGCGCTTCTTGCCAAAGATGGACCAGATAAAATCACGAAGCCAGTGTCATCTCTTGGGAGACAGCTCACTGTCTTAGTGCCAAATTTAGTGACTACAAATCCAGGCTCAGAACATAGTCCTTCCCTAGCCATAATCCAGCACTTGCACCCTGGATTTGTGTTTAACTACTGATGACCTAAACTTTGGGGCTTAGGAAGATAATTACGCATCCATAGGTGTGGAACCCACTGAACAGAAGTTCTTTTATTGGATGCTCAGGAAGATTTAAGTTCTTCCACATTTAACTTTACATCAGAAATTCCAGATCTTTGTACAAACAGACACCTCTCATGTCCTGGCACAGCAGCACACAAACCCCAGGGTGGATTTTGGCATCCTGGTCAAGCTTGCTTTAGAATCCTGGAATCATGGAATGGTTTGGGTTGGAAGGAACCTCAAAGCTCATCTCTTTCCACCCTCTTCCATGAGCAGGGACACCTTCCACTAGACCAGGTTGCTCAGAGCCCCTTCCAGCCTAGCTTTGAACATTTCCAGTGTGTTCCAGCCCTGAGGAACAGCAGGCTCAGGGTCAGCAGCACACAGCCTAACCTGAGGAAACAGGGAGGGGCTGGAAGTGGGGAATGCAGTAGATGTCCACGGTTTATCTGCTCAAGGAACAGCAAGATGAAAAAAAATCCACAAACCTTTAATTGTGAATGTAGGAGAGGGACAGTGATGTAACTGTTCCCAGGGAACACTATTCTTATTTTGTAGAGGGAGGTGAGCCAAGATACTTAAGCTCTAGAGAACCTTTAACACAGGAAGCTATTTATCATAACAAGCTTGGTTGATACTGCTCCCATACTGAACCAATTAGATTAGCCTATTTCGTCATACTTCATAACTTGGGATGATAGGTTTCCAAGCATGGTACAGTGCAGTAATTGAATTTTGATCAAACACACATGGCCCATAACCCAGTATGTGAAACTTTCAGAACAGTTCACAGCTTTTAAATATCCAGTCAACATGTTGCCAAAAGTACAGGATGTACTTGATGCAAGTGGGAGAGGAGGGGGGAGCACGAGTCCACGCCGTAACTTGGTACAGCTGTAAAACAAACATTTTTTTGTTCCGATTCTGTTCCTGCTTTAGCAAAGGAGCTGGGAGGAAGACAGTGAATGTCAAGTAAGTCGTTTTTCTCCCCAGCCCCCACACCCCTCAGGCACACATTCCCCTTTTAACATTCTTAGATTACCACAACCTTTTAAATTCACTCTACTGTACTTACATACTGTGTCAGACACACCAGCAATTACGGTTGTTAGCATGACACATCCATTGCCTACACTTAGTTAACAAAATAACTTGAAAGTCGCATGCATCAGCCTCTTAATAGGGTTATAATCAATGGGACCCTGGAATGAAAGCACTAAAAATTACCCCCCACCTCTGCACTCCCCACAATCCACATGGTGGGCACTCTTGCCCCGCTCAAGGTGAGCACTCTGTTTTTCAGTTCTCAGCGTTCTCTTACGTCTTCCTGACGTTCCTTCCCCAGGGTAAGTTCAAGGAACTTTGAAGAAGACCCTGTAAAGGAAACAGAATACATTAATTAATACTTTCCTATGGCTTTACTGGCTGGGGGGCAAAGCACCCAGTGCAGAGCAGGTTTATGGCGTGGGAAATGTTGTGCCAGAGTTTCTCTTGTGGATATCCATGTCAAAGCTTCTCTCTGGCCTAAAAGGGAGTCTGGCGTTCTCCAGCAGTGGAGCAGGACATCACCAGCCTCTGCTCATGGTACTGACAACTTCTTCCTCAGTTTTACAGTCACAGAATCACAGACTGGTTTGGGTTGGAAGGCTCTTAAAGCTCATCCAGGGCCACCCCTGCCACGAGCAGGGACACCTTCCACAAGTCCCAGGAACACTTTCAGAGATCCAAGGGCAGCCCCAGCTCCTCTGGGCACCCTGTGCCAGGGCCTCCCCACCCTCACAGGGAACAATTTATTGTGCAACTCTAACCTACATTTCCCCTCTTTCACTTTGACCCCACTGCTCCTTGTCCTGCCCTAAGTTTTGAACGCTTTGATCCAAAGGCAGCCTCAATGCCAGGGCAGCCAATTGTCATGGAGGTGGTGACAAAATGCCACAAAAGCTGGGAATTCCTGCTGCATCCCCCCCAGAGAGGGCTGTGGAGGTTCAGCCCAGCAGCACCTGCCTCGGGGGTGCCTCACACACCTGCTCTGAGCACAGCTGTGCACGAGCAGCAGCCACAGGTTCCAAGGGCAGAAACGGTGCTTCTGCCAGGGAGCAAAATGCACGGCTCACTTCATCCTGGGACAGGTATTCCCTGGCTGCAGCCACCCCCTGGCAGGACAGGGCGCAGAGGACGCGCTGGATTCGCCTCCCTGCCCGCCCTGCTGCCCACTAAGTTATGATACTGCAGAGAAAAAAAAAGAGGGGAAAAAAAAGGAAAAGAAAAATAATTTGATGCTCAACTTAATCAGACTTGGACCAAGTCTCAGCTCAAACCAAGGTTAAATAGGCCTGTTCTAAGATAGGATTTATATAGCAATTACAGTAATGGAAACAGAGCTTTATAATTCTTATACTGCCTAAAATTCTGCTGTGTCATATGCATCTGCAGAGCCCGAGGAATGTGCTGCTCGGGGAGCACTGCAGTCCTGAAAGCAGCCATTCACATGGATCATGGAGAGTTACTGGAGCACGTGGATGGCCGAGATTTTTATGAAGCACAAAGAGTTACAATCAGAAATCCTGGGAAAAGCAAGGAGCTGGTGTCTGAGACAAGCAGCGTTGCTTTTAAAATACTTTGTTTTGTTGGGAATGTTGGGGATGTTGGGAACTAGGTCTCCATCAGACACGGTGCAAACGGCTTTGAGGGTGTCCTTTTTATCCTTTCCCTTTGCTGCAGTCTTAGATCCAGAGTGCAAAATGCGTTCTTGGCCAGGGGGAATCCTCGCAGCCACTTTCCTCCACAGTTCGCTCTGCTGTGCAAGATAAAACACCGGTGTGCGAAGCGTGCGCTGCGATAAAGAACATCCCGGCAAGATTCGGGATCTGATAGGGGGTTTGGCTCCACCTTCAGGAAGCAGAAGGCACAGAGACAACGCGGGCTTGAGTTTCGGACGCTTCCCGCAGAATCCTGAGCCTACAAACGCCTTTTCCTGACACCATTCCTGTCCCCAAAGGGTCCCTGCTCGGTTTGTCACAGCACCCCTGCTCTGCTGCCGGGACATTGCTACGTGAGCGATGCAGCTCCGAAGAACTCCTGGAAGAACTTGGAGAATTGAGGCAGGATGCCCAAAGGGAGCTGATACGTGGGCACAAAGTGACAAAAAGGAACTTTTAGGTGACAAAATTTGGGGTGCCACAGGAGCTCATCAAACTCCATCAGCCATTCACCCCGTCAGCGCTCCCCTGCAGAATGGGATTTTCTCTTATCATTCCCAGAGATTAGGAAGGTTCCCTGGGTATCACAGATGGATTGAGAGGAAGAAAGTGGGAAGAGTCTTGATCATATTTCAGTCTAGCAAAACACTTAAGCATATGCCTAAAGTTAAGCTATTTTTTCTCCCCGGATTCAGGCAGAAGATGCAAACGGAACAATCTCTTGTATTTCACTTTTTGGCAGACTCTGATGCTGAACCCAGAACGAGGTAGCTGGTTAAACAGCGCGATTTAAATGAATTTAAACGGTGCATTTTTTTAAAGAAGCCACACAAGTGACCACTTGTAATAATGGAAATGGCAGGGTAGTTGGGGATGACACTGAGTTTGAAAGTCTGTGTGATGCGTTACTGAAATAATCAGCAGTCACACAATTAGCAACAGTCCTGTGAGGCAGTGGAAATGCATGGTCTTGCCTCTGAAATTTCCCCAGCTGGGTGCTTGAGCACCCAACTTTATTGTATTTAACATCACTTTCAGGAGGAAGCAGGTTTGAAAAGCGCAGAGCAAGCAGCAGTGCAGAGATGGCCTAAACACCTAATGAATCTAAAAATAAAGAAACCTCAAAAACACAGAGAGGAGATGGGAGCAGACTGAATAGACAGAGCTGTGCAAGCAAATATAACTGAATATACTCCTGAGGAACAAAGGAAACAATCCTTGATGGGGTGACAACAGATGTTCTCCAAAAAAAATTCTAAGGGAGCATTTCAAACACAAAGATCTTCCTGTGGAGCTGAGAAGTTTTACTGGCAGACAGACAGGAATACATCTCTGGAAACAGAGTAGAAGCTAACATTTAAGGTGTTATCAGGTCCTGAAAGCAGCAGTGATATCTTCATGTAATAAGTGGTGGGTGGTGGTGGAGAGGGAAATGGTGAGGATAACAAAATGCTGTCACAGGAAGTTGCTGTAGAGGAGTTGTGGTTTAAATCCCAGGAGGAATAACCAGTTTATGCTAAAAAATCTCTGTGAAAAGGAGCTCTAGACACCATGACCAGGCTAACCCAGGTGAAGGAATGCAGCCCAGAGCCATCTGTTAGTGCAGTCAGCACACACTGAAGTGCCACCACTTTGGCACTGTGGGAGCAAACATGGAATGCCCAAAGCTGGATGTTTCTCCCCACTACAGCTCCTTCAGGTCATGGTTAAGCACATTGCAGAAAATCTTAAATTGGTCATCAAAAAAAAAAAAAAAGTGTGTGTGGGGGGGAATAGGACAGCTTGTAGAGTCATTTTTGAAAGGACTGAATTGCACTGGTAGTTTGGGGAGATCTGGGTTTAATGCCTGGCCTGGATCTGCAGCAACTTCAGTGAACAGATTTATTTGAGTTTTTAAAGGCTGGGCACCTCAGACTCTTGTTTTAAACTCCAGCCTTTACTTTTTATGTTCTTTATTTTTACAGATACGGAATAATACTTCTCTGCCTAGTTGGAATGTTGAAAGGATTCCTGACTATCTGCAAGGCCAGCAGATATCATTTTATCTGGGAACCAGGCAGGAGGAGGACATACTACATTGTCTAATTGTTTTCATTGCTTTGCAACTGTTTTGGGGAAAACAACCCCGAGAGAAGATTATTGCAGTGCAATCAGAACTACTGAAAGACTGGGATGGACAACTTGATTGACAGGAGAAGGCTAAAGCAGGCAGCAACACAAAAAATCATCATTGGACAGACATTTTGATAAATATTACTGCAGCCAATTTATTATTAACACAGTGGGACAGCTTTACATCTTGCATCACACTTTTCACAGCCCTTATGGTAAACATGCCATATCTGACAATTACAAGATGAAAACAAAGACCTCACTAACTGTCTCCTGGCCCTGCAGCTTTATCTGCTTGCTCAGTTAACCCTCTCTCCACTTCAGCTGTGCAGCTAAACGAGCAGATAGAAACATATTATACATATATTAACATTTATTGTGTGTTCATATAGAGAACACAGCCCTGGCAGCAGCCCGTGAAATCCCCAAAGGCTGAGCAATCTGTGGCACTCGTTCCTAAAAGGCTTCCCAGCCATGGGAGAGGGCTGTGGATGAGGTGGAAGCTGTCAGGACAAGTGGGAGGATCAAGGGGATCTCTTCTGAAGGGAAGAGATGTCACCCATGGCTGTGTCTTGGCTGTGGTGACAGAGCAGGGCAGCCCCAGTGTGGGCAGCCCTGGATCCCAACCCGGGCTCCAGCAAGGGGGGATCCCACATCAAGGAGAGATCCCACAGCAGGGAGGGATTCCAGAGCAAGGAGAGATCCCACAGCAAAGAGGGATCCCATATTAGAGAAGGATCCCACAGCAGGGAAGGATCCCACAGCAAGGAGAGATCCCATATTAGAGAAGGATCCCACAGCAGGGAGGGATCCCACAGCAGGAAAGGATCCCACAGCAAGGAGAGATCCCATATTAGAGAAGGATCCCACAGCTTCTCTGATTTCCTGGCTGACACATCTTCTCTTCCTACACAACCACTGCAGCTTGGACCAGCAGCTCTTTCTCTCTGCTGGCTGCTTGGCTTCTGGGATTTGCCATTTCATGGACCTCAGAACTAAAATTGTGTTTTCATCTGATTCACACAAAACAGCTCCTGCAATTTTTTTTTACAGGTAGCAAAGCACAACCTGGATTGCTGAAATCACCAAGTCGAGCCCTCTGCTACTTGTACACCTGGAGACACATTTTAGAATGGAATCCTGTGTGATAAGTTGCCCAAGGCTGTTTTTTTATTATAACATCCATGACACCTTCCTATTTCCACAGCTTCATTATCAGTTCAGGGTTGGAAAAACAAAAAGCAGCCAAGTCACAGGATGATCTTAGGCAGCAGATTTTACTTGGTTCAAACATCCATTTTCCATCCGCTTCCTGTCTGTTTTTCAAAGTATTTCAGGGAACAAAACTGATGAGCACAAAGAGCATTCAGTGAGAGAGGGGGCAAAGGGAGACAGAACAAATATCAGACAAGGGAATGGAGCTGACAGAGTGCTCTTGTCTCTTTGAAGCCACAAGGAAAATGCATGGCAGGAAGGATTCCAAAACCACATCTTTCTTGCGTGAAGGGAAGAATTAACCTTAAGCACAAAGTATTCCTTGTGGTTTATTCTCATTACGTGACATGTCAGGTTATGCTGATTTGGGTTAAAAACAGGATTTCTTTACAGAGCTTTCTGTGAACTGGGCTTAATGTGGGTTAAAAAGAGACTAAACCCCACAAATTCTTCTTTCATAAATCCACTTAGGAGTTTAATTTTTGGGAATTCCCTTAAAAATACAGTTTGAGGATGTATTAATGACAGGTTTTTAAGATTCACCTGAAAAACAAAAAAAAATAGCCCAAATGTTTGTAAAGCAAAGAAACAAAAAAAAGATTACACTGAAGTTTCTATGGCCTGGGTCTCTCCCTCAGTTAGTGGCAGTTTTCATTAGAAGGTGAAGAAAATGCTTAACATTGGTCAAATAGCATGAAGATTTTGTTGACATGTTTTCTGTCTGTGTGTACATACTTTTCCTGAAAGGAACATTCAGTGAAATCCTGGTTGTCCAAAAGACTTTGGTCAAACAGCTTTGAAAGACACTGAATTTATTGCACTGAAACACAACTGACCCAAAATAAGAGCATTTTAAGGGCTTTAGTAGTACAAAGAATTCACTCTTTTGACACTCTGTAGCTGTAAAACACACACACCAATTTCTTTTCAGGAAAAAAAAGTATTTATTTCACTGTGGATGGTTGCAAGAGAGGAAAGAAAAAAAAATCAAAATAAGCAGAACAATTATTTCTTTTTCTAACCTCAGGGCACCCCAACATCCACCCTCCTTTTTTGGGATATGTCATCTACAGTTCTATTTTTTACACATCTATATTTCTACTGTTGATCAGCACTTGACCAATTTTGCAACTTGGCCAAAATTTAAAGAAATAATTGTTTCAATTAACAGAATTGCACAGGCTACAGCAGCCTAAGATTTAGGGCTCTTCAGGTTTTAACAGGATGGGAAAAAAGGCAGTTTGTGTGGTTGGGGATATTTAAGTTAATTTCCAAACTGCCACATGGATAGACCCCCAAGTACAATCCTGACCCATCTATGCTAAAACTGTTATCAATTTCAATGGAATAAATATCTGCATATTTATTATTTATTACTACTCTCTCTGTAACACTCTGAATGACACAGACACAACATCAGTGCAAATTGCAACAGTCTGCACCTTTCACAGATGATGTAACTTAGCAACAAACCCTCTGCTCCCAGAAACAGAGCAGTTCTGAAGTTCCACCTGTGAGGTAAACTTGTCCAGGTGAGGAACTCTCACATTTTATCACCTTTGTTCACTGTGCATTTAATAGTCCTTTCTGACGAGGGGTGATCAGTAAATCCTCAGCAATTCCAGTGGATCCAGCTGTAAAAGCAAGCTGCACCTATGGATTTGTGCCACTCCCTGCCAGAGTCAGGGATATTAGGGATAGGTCTGCATTTTCCTGAAGGTTGCATTGGTGATGGTGAGCCGGGTCAGCCTGGCCCCGTAGTAATCGATGATGTAACTGGAGCCATCGGAAGGGCCCACGATCTGCAACAGAAAAAAAGAACTAAGACTTTTCAGTATGAAGTGAAATATATACTTTGTGCTAATGTCTCAATTACTGCTAATTTTCCCATCATAAAATTAGTCATGCTTAATTAGTCAAACAGAAACTAGATTTATTTTGAAGTTATGCTGCAGTTTAACTGTTTTAGCGAGCGCTGTCTCAGAAGGAACATTTCCCCTGGGCTTCTAATCAACCAAATTACACAGCCAGGCACTGGGACTCGGCTAATCCGATGAGGATTTGAGGCACAAAACCAGCCTAACAAATGAGTGGGCTCCAAACCACTTTTCCTGAACAAAGGAGGGTCGGCAGCAGAGAATTAGGCTGATGACAAGTGTCTTTGAAATAGCGAACAGGTAAGAAATGAAGAGGAGGAGGAAAGATCATGGAGTTTTTGTTCTGGAAGTGCTAAATTGATGTGGAGTCACCAGGGAGATCAACAAGGAGAGATGAAAGGTACTCTCAACTGGATCTGTTAAGTGCTCTGAGGCAAGATCACTTCGAGAGCAGAGAAAGGAATTTGAGAATGCACACAAAAGACAGATCCAAAGTGCACACTTTTAAAATATTTTCCTACAAACCCACAGAAACAAGTCCCATACCCACAATGGATTTTGAGTTCATCACAGTCGATTTGCAATTCATGCTAAATGGCTGTGCTGCTGAATAAAACAATTTGGCAATTTCATGATGTCACAAGATGCCACCCCAGCTGGGGATTTAACCCTCATGAATCCCTCAGTCACAGCTCTCTGCTGATGAAGGACTTGAATTTGCAGGAGAGGTGGAAAATGGAAGTGGCAATGTCTTCTTCCATCAGCATAAAGCACAGGCAAACACAGAACTTGAGGGTTCTGGAACAGCAGGAGATCCCTTGCTGAGTCCAACACTCTGCCTCACATAAGGAGGTTCTGACCACTTGAATTTAAGGTGCTGTGGCTTCCAAGCTATTCACTGTGAGTATTTATAGATGGCTAATCTAAGTTTTAATTCCAACAGCAAATATATTGATATTTTGTGTCTATATTCTACAACATCAATCTACAAACAGAGCCAAAATAAATGCCTTGATTTTTCAATACCCAGTGGCTCTTAAGGCCAAAATGCTAACAGAGTGTTAGTAATCAAATCAAGGCTTTAAAAAACACAGATTTGTATCTTGTTTTGACAGCCCTGACTTACCTGCATTGAAATAAGTATGAAATCAATTAGGCTCCCAATTCCACAAAACCCTACAGTGCAGAACTTCAACAAACCTGAAAAAGAAAAGTAAAATTTAATGTAGCTTTAAGCAATCCCTGGGGTTTCATCACTGGTGGCAATCACATCCAAACTCTGCCCTCACCCCACAAAATGTGTGTGTTTATATACATACATCTATCTACAAGCAGACCTAAAGCTAAACTTCTTTAATAAGGGAAAAAACCAAACCACATATTCATATTTCTACATCCTGAACACACTTTAAAGATTTTAAATATTAACGATTTTTTTTAACATCTAAATATTCTTAAACAAGGCAAGGCAAAAGCTGATAATCAGGTTGCTGAAATATTCCTTTCACTGAGGCACAGACAAAAATCCCAACTTGAGCTGCAAAATTTACTTCTGAATAGAAAGAGACGTTCTATCACCTCATGAGTTGCAGCACATACTGATTTGATTTTCAGAACATGCAACTTTGGAAAACAATCCTTTGTATAACTTTTATATTTTTGCTGAAATATGAATTTCTTTTGAATATATATAAAAAATATATAAACACTTCTTTTTAACTGGTATTCAAAAATGTTTGTTTTTATACAAATAAATGAAAGATGAATAGAAAATATGTGGGAATAGCAATTGACAGATGAATGTTTTATTGGAAGTTGTCCTGCAAGGCAAACTTCATTTGGGAAATGCCTTCAGAAAAAAGAGGCTGCCTTAAATTTTTTTTTTAATATCGATAGTTTCTTGTACCATGAATGCAATCCAGAGAGAACTGTGTATATTGTGAGTATTATTTCAGGGGAATACCTTGGCTAATCCCCTCTGTCCAAAGCACCAACGTGTCCCACAGAGCAGCTCCTCTCCCCCAGGGCTGTTTATGGGCTGCATTGGGGCAGAGGGGAGGAACTGCATCCACTGTGCAGGAAGGGCATCCCACTGCCTGGGTTTGTCTCCCATGGCAGAGAAATCCACTGCACGCTCCCCTGTGAGGCCCTGGCACAGGTGCCCAGAGAAGCTGTGGCTGCCCCTGGATCCCTGAAGTGCCCAGGTTGGATGGAGCTCTGCACAACCTGATCCAGTGAAGGTGTCCTTGCCTCTGGAACATGGGATTTTAGGAACCCAGCAGATTTCTTAGCACTGCTGCAGCTCCACTTTACTTAAGGAATGGATGGAGGAGAATTGTTTCTGAACCTGGCTTTTGTTTCTGGAGTGCAGGGTAAAGTTGGGTTATTTTCTTCCTCTTCACTTCCCTCCCTACAAGCAGATCACACTGAGAAAATAA
Source organism: Irena cyanogastra (assembly GCA_013397155.1). Taxonomy (NCBI): domain Eukaryota; kingdom Metazoa; phylum Chordata; class Aves; order Passeriformes; family Irenidae; genus Irena; species Irena cyanogastra. Next base: position 99,093 of record VWZV01009887.1, on the reverse strand, counting down.
ACTGCTCTAAAGCAGAGGGAAAAAATAGTGTTGTTCTACAGTAATAACTCCTGGTTTGGTTCACAGTGTGTGGGAGAGGAAAAGGTTGCTTTCCTGATTTCTTTATACTCAATAGCTTGTTTGTATTTGTGTGCTCTTTCAACAAAAGAGAAGGGAAAAAAATAAACCAAAAAGCATTTACAGTCTTCGTTACACTTGCAAAAAAGATTTCAATGCTACTAACCTTACTTAACCATTTTTTGCCAAGGCACAGATGACCTAAGAAATCCCTGATCAGCCACTGTAAAGGAATCCAATGGGTTGATTTTTATTCTTTTCTATTCTTACCTATTTGCTTTTGCCTTCTTTACCTTTCAAAAGATTGAAAATTTGGCTTTGGAAGAGTTTAATTTTAAATATTAACTTTAGCTACTGACTACAGTATAATCCAGTAGGGTTAAAGCATTAGCCATAAAGAACTTCTACAAAAGAATTAAGGATTTATGAATCTATATTACCACAATATATTAAAAAGAATTAGTGCACATTATTATTCCAAATTCAGTGGTACAAATAAATAATGCACCTTATTGACTGCTTTCAAAAATGTATCTTTTTGTGACAGAGATGGACAAAGTAAATGCTAATTATAGAATCTCAGGGATAAAAGACACGGATGTTAATCAAGATTGCAGAGAAGGAGAGATAATGTCATTAAACAAGAGTTGTCATTTAATGGGCAGAAACTCAAAATTTCTGGCTGAAGTGACAGCAACACATACAGTTTTTTCCACATCATTTCTCCATCCTATCTGTACTTAAATTCACTCCCTTTGTCCAGCTCAGAAACAAGGCCAGTGAAGGCAGTTCTAGCATAGTAAGGTATTTCCTTTACTTAAAAGTCAGTGGCACCATCATCCTGGGAATGAGATCCTAAAAACCAGAGAGAGGTTTTATTAGAAGTCCCAAGTTCTGCAGAATTGTTATTAATACCATGAGTTATCTTGAAGATGTGCATTTGCCAGAATAAATTCCATCTCCCAAAACAGCAGGTTTACTGTAAAATCTGTCCACTGTTTCCTGCTGAAGTCAAGTCTCATTTAAGGCTGGCACATGAGGCAAAGCCATTTCTGCTGCAGTGCCTCACAAAAAATGCTGGGGTAAAACATCAATGCAAAGCAAAACCTTGAGTAGCAATAACCACATTTGCTTATTAGGATTTTATCTGCTGGGCACTACATCTCCATTTGTCACCACTCCAACAGAAGAGCAGACTGAGGATAATGCAGCATTTTATCTCACTTGACCATGAAGTAAGGATTCTAGTTTTAAATATTGAAACTGTGACTGTCAGACTTCATTACTGAAAATATGAGTATACACATACAAGTCAGTCATAAGAATAAGATTTACCTCAAAGAAAAAATTAAGGAACAAACTTACCTAATGCAGGATATCCTAGATAAAATCTGTCTGCTCCCAACCATCCAAGAAATAAGGACAGAGCCACTGCCACTTTGTAGGAGTATCCATTTCTGCCAAAAGAAACAAGCAATGTAGATAATGACTGCAAAATATATCCACTCATACTTTTGACTGTTAAAGTACTGACTCATTTTCCTGCTGCTCTGGTTTTAAAAAAAAAACAACAGACTTGTTATTTATCTTCAATTAACGGCCATGGAATTGATAATGTTAAGCTTTCAAACTGGGAAGGCATCCTCCATAAAGGAACCTCAGCTGCTGCAATTCAACTGCACTCTTGCAGAATACAGATTATCCTTAAACTAAATGATGATTTCTTGTCAAGACATAATTCAATTGCTGATCCGTCCCCAGCTTCACAGAGCACTTCCTAACAGTTCAGCCCTACTGAGACAAGCCCAGGAAGGCAGGAGGTGTGTGAATACTGTCTGCAGGCATTAGTCTCACAGGCAGCCAAATGGAGAGGAACAGGACAGGCAGGTGAGATGTCAGCAGAGACAGTAATTGCCACGAGATCTGAAGGAGAAATGAACCATGGCCACCGGCTGAAGAAGCTGCAGGAAGGATTCAACAAAAAGAGTAAGTCATGGATTCACTCATTACACTGTAAATGGCACAAAGTCACAATGAAAAGAACTGTTGACAGTACAAAGATGCACGGGAGTAGAGAGGCACTCTCAAGTTAAGCTTCCCATGGTTAGTCATACAAAATAAACAGACAGAACAGACTTTTTCAGATTTATCCTAATTGGAACCATTCTTGCCAACAGCTGGAGCGATGCAGCCACCAAACCACCTGTTAGTGCAGTCCCTGCTGGAGAGCTGTGCACTAATAAGGGAGCTAAAAACATATCGCTCTCAAGGCTGGAATTGCTGCCTAGGCCAACAGCGAGCTCCTGAACAGCAAACCCAAATGTAATTAGAACTGAAAAATATTCAGTAATTCACTGTTTTGATACGTGCACCACTACGTGCCAGCAATTATTTAACAGGCCCAAATTAAACTCTTGGTTGACAGTTGAATAAAACAGTCTCAAAAAGACAGTAGCTGACAAAAGTCCAAGCACTTTTATTAAGCATTTTCAATGCCAAGTCGAGACCTACCTTTTTTGCTTATTATCTAAATTTGCTGACTTTAAAACCTAATGGCAACATTAAGTGATTAAACCATGACTTTCACCTCAGTATTTGTTACTTGGTGTTTATTAGCAACACGGAACACACAGGGCATTCCTGGAACCTAATGTAACGTAAATTATCATCTTTAGAACTGTCTTGTTTCCACTGTAAAGAACACTAATGGGTTTATTTAAAACTTGAGGTAAACTGATGGAAATTGTTTATCAGCTACAAAGTGTCAACAGCCCTCCAAGGACACTAAAGCATAAAAAGAGCTGTTACATAAAAAATGGGAACACGGTTTAATTTTGCTCCTGATCACAAGTAGCAATAAACTGAGCCCTTGCCTGTGCACTGAGATGCTTCTGAAAGCACAACAGTTTCTGCAACCTCATCAACATCAAACTGACGGGCAGAAGAAATCCAGTATGAAGGGGGAGCATGAGAACACTGTAACAAACAAGGCTGCATCCACTCTGCTGTTTCCTTTGCTTACTCCTTCAGACAAGAACGTGCACAAAGAATAAACCAGTGAGTAGGAAAATGACACATCCTGGGCATCTGAAGGAATTTCTACAATTGGGTAAAAAGATGCAATTTCTTGTCAGTTCCTCTTCTGATTTTCTCTTGCTCCTCAGCCTCATCCAACCTTTATTTTTTCTGCATGCATTTCTTCCAGCTGCCATGATAAAAACTTTTCCTCCCAGCAGTTGACAAGAGCAGGTGCTGCTGTAGGTTGCCCTCTCAGGGTCTCTTGGCTCTGCTCAAAGACCTGTCCACACTGAACCCCATGAATTTCACAGAGAATCATTCCATGGCCTCCTTCCCTGGAATGGCAACGTCTGAACAATGGACATTTCAACTCTGCAGCAGCAGGGCCTGCACATATTTAGTAAAATATATGATAGATGCCAGTCTGGGGGGTTCTAGAAATTGGCCAAAAAATAGTATCTACTTCCAAACCATCAGATTAAAGCCAAACCTAAGCAATCTTGACTCCCAGTACACTTCCTTGTTGGAACAACCTTACAAGATTTTCCTTGAATTACTACTAGGGTAACTGAACTTGAACACATCCACTCAAACATGTAATATCTCCTGGTCTTGCTCTAAAATAACTGGATCCCAGAACTTAGCCAAAACTAAATTACAGTTTTGGCTAAGCACAACTTGTTGATTTGTCCTTCACAAAAGCTGGGGATGGAGATTCACCTGCTGTCCCCATGCTGGGACAATCCTGCCATGGGAAGATGCCTTCTCAAACTAATTTTCTGACTAAATGATGTGCAGTTATTTCTACAGTTACAGTTGCTACCAAAACTCAGTAGGATGCTGAAAAATCTCCAAAAACCAGTAGAAAAGGCAGGGCTATTGTTGTAATAGTAAGCTGGAGATTCCTGCTTAAAGCAGTATTTCTAACACTTAGGTAACATTCAAAGTGCCTCATAAAAGGTCTGTCAGTGACTGGACCACTTTTTAAGTCAGTGTACAGATGAAGGATGGTGATATTAATCTTGCTGCCATTTTTTACTGGTTTTAGAACATTATGAAGGACATGCTTGTGTAACTCTGTCTATGCTCACAGCTGTATTTTAATGGAATTTTCAGTACAAAAAGGGTTCTCTTCTCTTTCTGCCACACCAGCAGTTGTGGGACTGGAAAAGTCACAACAAGTTCTTTTGGCAGTGGAGCCATTGATTATTCATTATAAATAACAGTCATGGTAAGTAACAGATACTGTAAGAAAGATGACATTTCTCTGCCTACAGACCTGGATTTTAATAAATAAATGTAAAGAAAAGCTACCTTTTAAAAGTGTTTCTAGAAAATATACTAAACCAAAAATATATGTATACGAAAAACCTCCAAACATAGGAATCACCATCTAATCTAAAGAGGAAGCAATTTCACTAAACTAGTATAGCTCATCTTCTCCTCAGCCCCCATCACAGATGGGACTGAAACACAATTGTTTCTGGACAAAAATGTGACTGACGTCTACTTTGCTGGCATTTAAATCTGATTAGATGTAATAACATGTTTTCTTCAGTTTGCTGAGCTTTGACTGCTGAGAAGACTAAATACAGAGAAAATATTTATGAAACTAAGAGGCAGAGCTGTACTTCTGAGCTAGGCAAATTACTGAGCAGCAAGTAGCACATCAGAGTTATCTGCCCACCAGAGTGATAGGGAGTACCCAGTATTACTGGAGTTTTAATTTCCAAAGATTCCAGTAGGACAAAAGAGAAAGGTTCCAGTGTGAATCCCAGAAAAAGAGGAAACAAATGGTAGTGACAGGTGCTTGCTGATCATTAGCACTGGCCAGTTGGAACATTTATTGGTATCCAGAGCTCTCCATCACTCACAATGTGCTTTAGAAAAACGAGGTCCATCATTCACGCACGAGAAACAGGCTCTTAAAAGACACAGTGGATTGGATTAAACACAAAAGTTGTTTCAAAATAGAGAACAGTTTCTGTAATAGATTTTGGGAGGAACTGCAGAGATCCTGAAGCTCCCCTAAAATTCATGCATAATAGAACTTCAGCTGCAGCTACAGGCACACTCTAAACTGGCATGCAGCACTGAGCAGCACAGCCCTGTCCAGCCCTCCTTTGTCCTCTCTGTTTTATCCTTGAGTCACCCTCATCCCTGTGCTGGCACGAGCACTTGAAGCCACTGTACTGTGACTCCAACTGGGGAACTGATCCAAGGCAGCTCAAACCCAGGGCAGCTCCCTCATGTCCTGGGGTCTGTCAGGGAAGGGGATGGAGGGTGTCCCCAACAGCTCCTTCCAGCAACTGTGCTGATTTTGAGCACACATGAAATGTGGCCTCAGCATTTGGGAGCAAAATTTTGCCAAGCTGAAGTACAAAGTAAAGCAAAGGTAAAAGAGTAAGGTAAAGCAAAGACACAAACATAGCTAAACAACAAAAAGAATGTACAGACAGACAGATTTCCCTATATATGTGCACATTTAGAGCAACCTGGTCTAGTGGAAGGTGTCCCTGGCCATGGCAGGGGGACAGAATGAGCTGGGCTTTAAGGTCCCTCCCAGCCCAACCCTTGCCATGACCCTGTGTTGCATCCTTGTAGTGTTTATTAGAGGATTAACTACTGGGCAAAATGTGCATGGTTCTGTTTTACTCCTATTTTCCTTCTGCCAACACATCACTCCATTTTGGACAAACTTCAGTTTTCCAGAAGCAAAGAGTACTCACACATTGCGACACTCAATAGGCTTGTAAAATCCAACTTCGTGTCCCGTAAAGACTTTCTCTATGCCAAGGTGATCTTTGCAAGTAATATTTGGTGCTGGCAGACATTGAACTGAGGACAAAAAATGATTTGATATTAAGTGGTAACTGACACTCAGAGCAGTTTCCCGACTACAAACAAGTGAAGCAAATTACGTTCTACTGTGCAACAGTCTTGATACAAAGCACAGTTTACACACAATTACTTATTTAAAATATTTTTTTTAAGCCAATCCTACCACTAACTTGTAGTTTTTCCTTGCTACATTTTAAGCAAAACATACAACCTAATTGCTGCCCCAAATCTGTTGTAATTTCCACTCTGGCTTCAATATGAGCCAATGAGAAAGCTGAAGCTGACATACAGAAAACATTTTCATCATAAGAACAGTCAAATACTGGAACAAGTTGCCCAGAGAAGTCATGCCATCACCATCCCTGAAGGTTTTCAAGGTCTGACTGCACAAAGCCCTGAGCAACCTGGTTGGAATTCAGTGCCAACACTGCTTTGAGCAGGAGGTTGGACTTTGCAACTTCCTGAGGGGTCTTTCTACCCAAATTATTCCATTATTCTTGACTCTTAGGGGAATCAAAGTGGAAATCACAGCAGAAAGTCACACCTGCTAGAGTTTGCAATATATTGTCAGAATATTAGTCACTCTCCAATGCTGTAGTCTGTTGTTTTAGAGGAAAAACTTTTTGTCCTTTACCCACTTTCTATCAGCTTTCAGTACTTGTGAGTCCTGTCGGTTAATTCCAACAAAACTGCAAGCCAGGTTTAACATTCTTTCCAGATTTTCCAGTAATGCACACAGGCAAGAGATGGATTTTTTTAATGCCTATCCACATTGCATAGGACAAAAAAAAAGGATTTATGTGTGGACTTAACTGCTAAAAAATCTTACATGGATTTTATACCCCATCCCTGGAAGTGTCCAAGGGCAGGTTGGACAGGGCTTGAAGCAGCCTGGGATAGTGGAAGTTGTCCCTGTCCATGGCAGAGGGTGAAATGAGATGAGCTTTAAAGTCCCCTCCAACCAAATCATTCCATGATGCTACTGATCAATGTGCCAAATCTACAGCAATTACAAAAATATACATGATTTCTTGTAAAGTAAATTAAGCAAAGAAGTTTTTTCCATTATTAGAAGAAACCCAGCACAGTTAAGATATATCAATACAGGAGAGGCCACAGTTTTCTTCTCCATGTCACCCCAAATTCTCCAAACCATCTACTTAATGACACCACTTTGATGCTTTGAATTAAACCCCTGTTTGTCTGGGTGAGGGATCTCAGAAAATGATCAAAAATTGTAGTGCTTCAAGCATGATCCAGAAATTAACTTTTTTATTACTTAAGTAATACTGACAAAACAAGCAATTCAAATACTGTGAAGACAATCTAAACACTGGTGTGTGTGTGTGTGTGTGTGTGTGTGTGTGTGTAAAAATGCTACACAAAGAAACAGTGTTAATTAATTCAGCAACTTGTTCTACTCTGAAGCTTATCTCTTGTTCAAAAGTGCAGTGTATTAATTGCAATCACATGGTAATTAGTTAAACAACTGATAATCATGGGTTATGATCAATCTCAAGCTATGCAGTATTTTTTGTGGTCCCTGGCTGCCCATTTGTAGTCAGGGACACAATGTTAAAATGATGGAAAGAACTGAAAAAGCTTTTGAAAGGATCCATTGTGCAAAGTATTTCCATCCAGTGTCTGAAATAATTTGGAAAACCTTCACCATCCCAGAAGAAAATCATTCAGCACTTATAGGAAGTAAAATATGAACACACATGAATTTTGTGGACTCCCCATCCCTGGAAGTGTCCCAGGCCAGACTGGACAGGGCTTGGAGCACCCTGGGATAGTGAAAGGTGTCCCTGCCATGGCAGGGGTGGCACTGGATGAGGTTTAAGGTCCCTTCCAACCCAAAATATTTTGTAGTTCCATGATTTTAAAACAGGGATGCACATAGAGCAAACTTGCTGCGCTATCACACACAGACCATTTATATCAATGCCTGAGAACATCAAAGAAGTTAAACACAGGTAGGAAAATAAGTAATCAATTTATGAATTTTTCTGTTGTGCTCTGAAGTATGTCAGAACTGAACATCAAATAAATGTGCTTTCAAAACAGAGCCCCATGCACCAAAACCTGGTGATGATGGAAGGCACTATGTTGCCTTAAGGAAAAAACCCTTAAAAATTAGAAGATTTTGAAGGCTGTTCTGTCACATGTCAATTCTTTTAATAATTATATGCAAAATCAGTATGACAGGAATGGTTTGTTTTAATCACAGAAGTGCAGGACAGAGCCTAAAGGGTGTAACATACATTGAAGAGATTTAGCAGAAACCTCACTTACAAAAGTACCAATCAGAGACAGTGTATTTATTCATTTTCAGTAAAGCACCCAATCCACACAAGTGTTTTGGATTTTCAGTCTAATGACACTACTAATCCCATCTTTTATAAAGCTCATCAAGTAGATACACAAATGTGTAAATTGAACACTTCCTTGAAAAAACTGTAGTTAATCAATATATAAGTTAGAAATCCTTACCATATGCTGTGTGATTTGTGCAATTCATTGGCTCTTGTGTGCTATTGTCTATTTTAGGCTCATCACACATATATGTTCAGGTAATTGAGGAAAACAGTTTTCATATCAAACACTACAACAGGTTTAACAGTAATTTATTCCACCCTCTTTAAACCCCGAGGATTTAAGATGCACCTTGATGTTGGTGCCTACCCATCCCCCAGAAGAGGAGCAGCACATTACCATGCAGCAAATCTGCTAATCCAATTTAATACACCAATATATCGCATAAGCCCCACGTTTAATTAGTGCTGCAGTCAGCACTACCTAAAGGAACTACAATATTTATCAGTCACAGCTTCTGTATTCAGAGGCAACAAGGTAGCACATGCCTCATCTGGTCTTGTTCCCTTATTTAAATACCACACTGCCTTGAAATTGAGGCATTTGGTTGAGAAAATTTAATCTATGGGAACACACAAAATTCAATGAACGCATAAAAACGAGCATCTGAAACTCCAGGAATTTGGTGCAGGAACAAACTGAGCAGGAACTGACTTCCAGAGGTCTCAACTCCCACAGCCAAGTAAAGCAGGAGATGAAGCAAGCTTTTCCAAGATTTGCTTTCCTGACACTTTTGATCATCGTCAACTGTCAGCTGCCATCAACCAACATGTTCTGGGGAAGGCAAGAGGTGCCTTGGAGAGCCAGGAGCCTCACACCTCCTGCTCCTCGGAGCTGCGCAGGGCACAGAAACACATTATTTTCTGACAAAATGGCAAAGTCATCACGTCTTGCTCCTGCAAATAATAAATAAGACGGAGTGGTGGCAGAGTGGCCTCTCTCATCCCATGGCAATTTCTTTGAAGGACAACACCCCACGCATGCGCTGGGGCACACACAGCACCACCAGAAATCACGAAATTAATTAGGTTGGAAAAGCCCTCTGAGACCATCGAGTCCAACCTGTGACTGATGCCCACCTTGTCACCCAGATCAGAGCACTGAGTGCCACAGTCAGTCGTTCTTTGAACACCTCCAAGGATGGAGACTCTGCCACATCCCTGGGCGGCCCCTTCCAATGCCTAATCACCCTTTTTGTGAAGAAATTCCTCCTGGTGTCCAACCTGAACAATCCCCTGGCGCAGCTTGAGGCCGTGTCCTCAGTTTCCGCACCCTGAGGAGCCCTGTCCCGCTCCCGCCAGCCGAGACCCGCTCGGGGCTCCCAACCTGAGGCTTTCCACGACCCCCAGCCCTGTCCGGCACCTCACGGTCCCCACCGCCGCCTCCCCTCACCACAAGCGGTGTCCTCCCCCACACCGGGCCCACCGCCACAACAACCGCCCCCGATCCGACCCCGGCCCCGCTCAGGATATTGCCCCAGCCGCAGCTCCTCGCATTTGAGCGGCGGCTCCGCGCCCGCTGCTCCCTTCAGGGCTGCGAACCAGATGAAAAGCAGGACCAGCGCCTCAGCCGCGCCGCTCCGGGCGGCCATGACAGGACCGCCGCCGCCGCCGCCGCCGCCGTCAGCTGACCCGGGGAGGAGCGGAGCGGCCGTGCCGCGGGGAGAACCCGCGCTGGCTGCGGGGAGAAACGGAGGAGGATCCTGAGGTGTTCGCAGCTTGCTGAAGGTATGGGTTAGGATTTTTGGGGAGGATTAAGAGTTTTTTTGAGTAGTGGGGAGGGGGGGGGTGACCTCATTAAATATGGCGGGCGAGGCCGCGCTGAGGGCAAAGCGTGCCCTCACTCAAGATGGCGCTCGCTGGGCCCGGCGTTGGGACGGGCGGGGTCACGCCCCGAGTAAAGATGGCCGCGGCCGCCGCTGGCACCGGCTCCGCGCTTGCCCGCACTTAAGCTGTCGGGTGTGAGAGCCGACGGCCCCGGCACGGTTTGGGGATGGCGGGGCATCCGTGAGGAACCCTGAGGCGGCTCTCGCAGCGAGGCTGGGGCCGCTCCGGGTGCTGGCACTGCGGGCAGGACTCGCCCGGAACCGAGCGGCGGGGCCGGGTGAGGGAGGAACGTGAGGGGAAGCCTCCCCGCGCTTCCAAACACCTACGCTATAGCATTGGCCCACCCGGCGAAATCGCACCTCTGGGTGTCCCCGCTGGTGTCTGGAGTTTGCTGGGTACTTGAAAAAGATGTCGAAAAAGCCCAGCAAGAGTTTAAGGCGTGACCTGCCAAACCTGGTTAACCCAGACTGGCATGTCCCCTGTCATTCAGGTGGGCCTGGTGTGCTGACACTGTGTCCGGCACACCCACAACAGTCGGATTAAAGAAATAATTTTAAATTCTTACCCTACTTCCACATAAAATGGCATTGTTTCAAATGCTCTTTATTTCAGTTTTTAAATGAATACCGAATTCCTGGAGCAGGCAGGCTTTTCATCAGCATTTGCTCTTCCTTCACAAGGTATTTTGTGGTGATTACAAGCCTTTCCCTACTCTCGCTAACGTGGCAGTTATTTATTGTTTTTCTATTGTGGTTATTTCAGGTTTCTGTAGTGTTTGAAGGCATCAGTTTTCCACTTACGAGCTGCTAAGGGATCCTGGAGTGTTTACAGGACATGGAGAGGTCCTTTGGATTAAACACATCCAGGAAAAGCAACACCACTGTCCCAAGTTTACATCCACTCAAGAAGCGTTTCCTGAAAAACAAGTAGGGACCTTAAAACTGGAAAACTGAACCTAAAAACCTGGGAAAGCAACTCTGAAATAGTACCGGGGAGAACATCACCACTACCCATCTCTTTTGGAAGTCTTTGGGTTTTCTGGGCATTATTTTGGTGTGTGGTGACTTGTCTGGAGCCTGTCAGAACCAAAGAAGGGTTTGTCCCAGTCCCAGATACTCCAAGAATCCGTGGAAGCGCGGATTTAAAACGTGTGGCTGGCTGACAAGGAGCTCAGCCGGCGATGTGAAATATTGCCATCTAACAGCTTTTTGGGAGATTTCGTGTAAACCGAATTGGCAGCCTGGAGTTCAGCAGGCAAAGTATGCAAATGAAAATTGATACTGCTCTCAGCAACTGGAAGGGAAAGGGCAGGGCCGGAGCGCGCTCCGGGATGAACTCAGCCCTGGGAGATGGAGACGGAGGTGCACTGATGGGAAAAGTGCCCGGCTCTTCTGTCTGCGGCGCGTCCCTCGCATGGATAAATACACCACTCGCTGTTCATCACTGTCAGGAAAATTGTCACTTCTCACCAGCGCCACATTAATTAAAAGTGAGAGTCGGGGCTGGGGAGCCGAGCGCTCGGAATCCTTTGGAAGGGGGATGGAGTGGTGTGTTCCTAGCGTGCCGTGCGCTCTGGGGCAAGTGCTGCTGCTCAGTGAAATGAAACGGGTGCCAGAACCAGGGGAAATCAATCTGAACTCAGGAGAAATTGATTTCCAAACCTCGTGCAGCCCTTACCCCGTGCAACCAACTGGGCCGTGTGAGGTCAGCAGACGGGCTCGTGAAACTGTGCAGCAGAATAAAAATTGTATTTATTGACTTTAATTTGACTATTTTATGGTGTATGTGCATAATTTTGGGAAGTCAGAAAGCAGACTAATGTACAGGTTCCAGAAAGCACACACAGTTCACGCAATTAATTTCAACTACAACATGCCTGTTCACTATTTTGTGACTAGCAGGAGGAAAATTTTGTTTTTATTGCCATCCTGGGCAACGTTCTGTGTCTTGGAAGCCACAGTGACATGGTGTCTTTTGGGGTGCTGTGGAGGAAGTCTTGCAATCCCTTTACTCCATCTGAGTTTTCCTATTGTTTTTTGCTGTTCCTTTCTGTCAAGTGGTGGGGGCTGCGCTGCTGAGGCTCAGCAGATCATATTAAAATATATAATATACAAATATTATTATATCCACATTATTATACACACTTCACCTGAGATCTACATCCCTGTGTCCAAAGGGAACAGAGCTCTCACCCCAAGCCGGCTCTACGTGCCTCTCTGTAGGGAGCTCAAAACATAGAATCACAGAGTATCATTGAGTCTGGACACCGAAGTGCTGCAAATAAGTGAAAAATAAGCTTTTCTGCAATATTTACTACGCGGTTTGCCTTCACTGGGGAGGCTGGAGGCCACGCGACAAATCCAAACTATGGCGGGTCAGGCTCACCTGGTAATGGACTAAAAAGTTAATTTCGGCTCTGAAAGGCAAGCCCTGCACTTCCCGCGGCGGCCGGAGCCCGTGTCCCGCCGGAGCGCTGCCCCGCGGAGCCGGGAGGGGCCGAGTCCCGGCCGTCCCTCGGGAGGCGGCTCTCCTGCCGCGCCGCCCCGGCTTCCTGTGCCGCAGGTGAGCCGGGATCGCCCCTCGCTTCCCGCTTCCGCCCAGGTGAGCGCCGGCGGCCATCCCGGCGCTCCCGGCATCCCGGCGCTCCCCGCATCCCGCCCCCGGCACCGCCGCCGCCCGCAGGTACCGCGTGCGCCCCGCGAACGGCACGGGTGGGGTGGGGTGGGGTGAGATGGGAGCGGGGCACGGAGGGTCGGCGTGGTGCGAGGGCTCTGCTGCAGGAGCGAATTGCCCTTCGGACACGGCGGTGTGGATCACCGGGTGAAACGTGTGTGTAAATATCTAAAGGGATAAAAACCTGTGTTTGTCTGTGACAAGTATTCCGACCTGCCAAGAGGATGGAGCTGGGCTCTGCCTGGTGGTGCCAAGCAATAGTACAAGAGGCAGTGGGTAGAAGCTGATGCCCAGGAAATTCCGCCTGGATGTGAGGATGAACTTCTTCCTCGTGTGGCTGACAGAGCACTGGAACTGATTGTCCAGAGGGTGTGGACAATCACTGAGGCATCCAAGAACCATCTGGACTCAATCCTGTACCTTGTGCTTAGGGGCGGCCCTGCTTGAGCCGGGAGGTTGGACCAGATGACCCAACTGTGTTTCCTTCCAACCTGACCCATCCTGGAATTCTCTAAGGGCTTCCAACCATCTCCTGCTTCCAGAGCCAGACCTGTGAACAGCGGCTTGGCCAGTCTAGCCATGGCCAGGATACCAGCCTGCACTAATCCAGAGACCCCCATGTGAAAGCCCTTCTGGCACCAGGGACCTCAACAAGTCCCCGACACCCCGGTAAAGACAGGGCAGGGCTGAGTGACTCCCGATGGCAGCCAGGGGCTCTCCATGGCACTGAACTCATCCTGGTGTTGTTGTTTCAGTTTCCATTGCACAGCGAGGCTGGCTCAGGGTGAGGAGAGAAGGGAAGTAACACACCTGTTGCAATTCTTCCCATCAAGTGCCTGTCAGTCCAGAGATTCTTAGCAGGGCAGGTTTTTACTTTGTTTATGAGTGGTTAATGAGAAAACAGTTCTTCCGCATTCCTTTTTAATTTGTGACCCTTGGAAGTTCAGGATGGTTCCAGGTCTAACAGCTCTGTTCCCTGTGAAGTGATTTGTTAGTTGTGTACACTGTCATCAAAGTACCTCAAATTTACTGAGAGTGACAATATTTAGATACTGGAAACAAGTTTTCCATGAGAACAGGTTTCTGAGACCATGTTTTTGCTTGGTGGAGAGCAGCTTTGGCGTGAGCTCTAACTTCTGTCAGACAGCAGAGAACCCACACCGGTGCTTCCCTAGAGGCTGCAGGAATTCAGGTTCTGCTTGCTAAATTTACCATGCCTGGAGAGTGAGTAAGGCTCCTCTTGATCTGCATCAAGACTGGTAATCACAGGTGCAGAGTGCTGTGTTTTCTTCGCTTTCCTCCTCCTGTAGTCACTAATCATGTGAAACTCAGCCTGCCCATGCAGTATTTTTTTTTATTTTTAACAATATTTAGCTGTGACCCACTGCACCTTGGAGATGTGTGGTGTATCAGTGTTCAGGTACTCACAGAACTATTCAATTTTTTTTCCTTTTTTCAAGTGCCTGGAGCAGTTGGTGCGTGCTCGACAGCATTTTTGTAAATCCTGCAGCATTGCACAGGGCAGAGGTGGTTTCAGAGGAAAGGTGTGTATGTGCTATGCTTGGTCTGACTGAATTTTTCTGTACAGTATAAGTAAAACTGAGCATAACGTCTAGGACAGCAAAATACATGTTAGAATAGTGGTTTTTCACAGTATGGAGTCGCCTGACAGTGTGTAAACCATAAAATTTTGGATATCTGAAGTTCAGCTGATGGCATGTTAGGACAATTTAGGATTAATATCACACTAACAAATGCTGTTTTCCCTTGCTTTTATCAACTTTTAAAGTGAAACTTTCCGAGTCAGAGGTCTCTGTGATGAGGAGGATGATATGCACCGTATTAGTCAGTCATGATAGTGGGGCCAGGAAAAATTCCAACTGCATTAGTGCAGAAAGGTGACTTTGGATCGGGGTGAGCCCTTTGGCTGCTAAGGCTGGTTGTGTTAGCAGCCTTTGAGAAATAGCAGCAGTTAGTTAGCACTTGTGGGTTTTAATATCCCCAAAGATTCCAGCCAGGTTGAGTGGGGAGAACATCCCATAAAGCTGGACTTTTCCTGGAGGGATGCAGGTTGAAGGACGTGGCGCAGAGGTGGTTGTGGATGGGTGGGGAAAAACGGGCAGAAGAATCTCTGCTGGATGAACCCTGTTCTCCTCCAGCAGCAAATCCCTCAATTTCCAGCTTCCAGCAGCCCTTTGTGGAGGGCAGGAGTTTGTCCAGGCCGCCGATGGGATGTTGGGATGCCGTGTTCCCCTCTGGCTCTGGGATGTGCCGGGGCTGAGCGCTCCGTGTCTCCGTGCAAGTGGCAGGCGTCTGGCAGGGGGTGATGGCAGTGGAAGACTTAAATCTTTCAGCTCTTCTGATGACCCTCTGCTGGCACCAGCATGGGGGAATTCCTTTTTCCTTGTGCTGCTTTTGAAGAAGATCCAAGTCTTGGGATTTCATACAAAACTTTCTGAAGCTTTCCCACTCCCTCGGATGCGTTCAGCTCTCAGAAGTGAAGACAGTGCAACCCCAGATGGATGCTGTCCTGGGGTTACAAAACACTCAACCTTCTGAAATTCATCATTTTCTCGATGATTTTATGGTTATGTTGGAAGTGTGACATAAATGTTGAACTGAGGTTTCCAATAAGATAAAAAGCGTCCATAGAAGTTGGAAACTGGAGCTGGGATGTGGAGTGCATGATCTGATTTTAATAGGACACACCGAAGTGTTTTGGATCATTCTTCAAAATTAACACCTAAGAATGGACTTTCTAATATATCAACTGCTGACACTCTGCCTGGACTTAGAGTGTGTTTGGAAAGTGTTTAATGATAAACTGTTTGGGCTCTTAAACATAGAGATCAATAATACATGGAGTTGTGAGTTTCTCTGGTGCCCAGAAGCAGGTCTTTGAGATTTGTCCTCAATTATCCATGACTTGAAAACTCTAAATTAGTTTATATTTTCAGGGATCCGTTTCACACCAGAAGGAGCTGTTTGCTTTAATTTTTTCTCCTTCACTCTCTCATGGAAGAAAGGAGAATAAAGAAATACTGAGTGTGGTTTTAACACATTGCACAAAAAAAAAAAAATCCACTAAAGAGCATTGCAAGCTGTCTGGAGGCCAGCTCTGATCACGAGGAACCCCAAAGTGCTGTGTAAACTTGAACTGTTGTTTTTCAACCACCTGAGATCCACTTGGGCATCCACTGGCACAAGTGGCCTGCAGTGGGTCTTAGGGACACTTGGAGCAGCTCAAGCAAGAAGCTGAAACTTTCTTTAATCTTTTTCTTTCCTCCTGTTTTGTACCTCCTTCTCCAGGGAGCTTCTACCTCGATGGAGCCAAGATCTCTTGCTATAATTCTTCTCCTTAAATTTAAATCTCCAATTTTCTCGGGTCAGTCCCCATTGGATAATTGCTGTTGTTACACCCTCAGCAAAGGAAAAAATATTAATTTTGGGGATGGTTAGCTCAGCACTTGGAGGCTGTTTTGGACTGGGGACGGGTGTTTCTGGTGGTGCAGTTTGGTCCTGCTGTGAGGTGTGGACACGTCACCCTGTCCCCTCTTGTCCCCCCTCCTGCCAGTGCTGGCAGCTCAGAGCTGACTAGGCACAAAGCTCACCCCACCAAAATGTGAAGGATTCTTTCTGAGTGTTTAGCTCCCTGTTCCAGCTCACTATGGGATCAGCTGAATGGAAAGTGGGAAGGAAGGAATAAATGCATGAGAGAGGGCTGGGGAGCTGGAGCAGCCTCTTGGCTTTGGCTCTTGGGTGGGCACGGTGCTGTCAAGTCGTCGTTATTTCCTGCCGTGCTGGATTTCTTCTCTGGGTTTAATCTTTTACTCTCCCTGCTGCTGGCTTAAAGGTGTTTCAAACCACTTTTCCTCAGAGGAGTTATTTTCCATCCCTTTCTCATTTTGGTTCGCTCGCTTTCCTCTTTTAACTGCTGATGTGAGGTAGAAAAACAGAGGAGGAAAGCGAAGGGAGGGAAGTTAAACCAGGAAGAAAGAAGAAATTTCTATATTCTTTGTCCTGATTTGTTAAGGTTCATGCCGTATTTTCTGTCGAGAAGATTAAGTTTTGTCTTCTGGGTTTAATGAAGACTCAGGAGTGTGTAAGGAAACTGTGTTTTCATCTGCTCTTCAGAATCAGCTCTCAGCACAGAATCAAAGGCTGCTGTGCTCTTAGAAGTGTTTTACTCCAAATGGAAAAGAAAATAAAGCTGCAGCACTTCCAAAAGCTCAGATGCATTCCTGAAAATCTTTCAGGGGGTTGTATGGCTTTGCTGCTTCAACTCTTGCTACGAGTTTGATTTAAAATGACCTCCTAAGTCTGTTAGGAGTCCTGCAAAGAGACTCATTTCATCTGGCCCTGGGTGGAAACCACACAAAGCCACCAAATTCTGCAGGAATTCCTGCAGGAGCCAAAGCTGCCTGGATATGCACAGCAAAGGGTGCATAAATCTGAAATTGTGGTTTGTGACACGCCTCCATCCACTTCTTTTTCCAATTAGGTAAATCAACTTAGCCTGACTCTGCAGGAGAAGGGAAGCTACTCACCTGTATAATTAATATTTTGGTAAATATAACAGTGTCCTCCCAGAATCCCAGATGTTTTCAGTGTGGTCAGAGGCAGAGCTGAAAGGATCAGAGGTCCTGCTGGGAGAGAGCCCCTGGAATGTGCTTACCCTGGTGTCACATTCACCATGCTCCTCTTGAATTGCAAGACTCAAAAATAAATAAAAAGCTTTTATATATAGGGAGGGATATGGCTAGTCTTGTTCCAAAATAATTCCAAATATATTATTCAGAAATTACACACTTATATACTGGACAGAATTAAAATTATGTAAATTATGCTGTTAAATGGCTGACTTCTTTCAGAGGAGCTTTTACTAAGTGAAGGAATCTTGTTTAGTAGAGCTGCCTTGATAGATTTCAGAATGACAGGCTCCACATCAACTTAATAACATGCAAGCAAGGGTACAAATTTATCATCTCTGCTAATTGTAAGTCTGTTGTTTTTATACTGCCATCCAGGCCTCAGCCCCTGTTGGAGACCTGTTCTATTTGGCACTGTGGAGGAGCTTGATAAAGGATATTCTGCTCCTTAAAAGCTTAATAAAGGATATTTTGCTGTTCATGTATGCAGAAAAGAGAAAGGCAAACACCTGCAGGAGAACAGGCTTCCTTCACCTGTTGTAAATCAGGCTGTGATTAGAACAGACCTTCCTCAGGAATGTGTTGGAATAGGGATTAATGTGCCCAGTTTTGGGCTTTAATTCTGTGCTGTCCCATGAGTGGAGGGAACTTCATTGTTTTATGGGGAAACACAAAGTTTCACCTGTATTGCCATCCAGCAGAGCTTATCTATCATGATAAGAATACTGTCTACAAATGATCAGGTGGAAAGTATCTTCTAAATAATAGGTAGATTTTAGCTCTGTGTATATCTGTGAAGATCACAACTTTAATGTCAATATTCACCATAATTTGGTTGAACATGTCTGTCTCAGTTTTCCTTTTCAGTTTTTTTTCATAACCTGCATTTTTATTCATGTTTGGAATAGTTGTTCATATTCCTTCCTGTGTGTGAAAGGAAAAGCATGTGGAATAAGGAAAAATTTTTGCATGTGCTGAGGCTATGTCGAGAGCTTTGTTAAATACTTGGGGTAAACAACAGGGGTAGTAGTATTTATTATTAAATTTGTCGTAGTTAGCTTAGTATTATTGCATTTATCAAATGTTACTAATCTGTTTAGATCTATCATTAATTAATTGGATTTTTCTTTTTCCAAACTTCAGCCAGGTCATCCTGATCAATTCCAAAAACACCCCTCAACATGCCTGAAAATCCAGCAGCAGGTACGTGGTCTGAAAATGATTCCTTGTGCTGAGCACTGAGCCAAGAAGCTCCAATCTAACCTGGACTGGTTTGTGGTGCAGATAAGCAGCAGGTGCTGCAGATCCTGGATCGGCTGCAGGCGAAGCTGCAGGAGAAAAGGGATTGCCAGCACCAGGAAAGCCTGACTGTCCTACGGAACACCCTCAGGAGCCCCCTGTTCAACCAGATCCTGACCTTGCAGCAGTCCATCAAGCAGCTGAAGGAACAAGTGAGTGTAAAATCACTGCTGCTGGTGTGGTGATAACTCTGGGTGAGTGGAACCTGAAGCAGGATGTGTAGGCGTGTGTTAACGAGGGCGCTCTCGTTAATAAGCTGTAACGTGGTGTTAGTGAGTGCTGGGCCTTTTTTTCTTCTGTAGTGCTGGTGTCTGCAGAGGCATTGCTGAAAGGAGAAGTGATTTTGCAACCAAGAGGTCGTGGGGCAACGTGCTTTGAAAGGGATGCAGGAGAGGTGGGGTTGTGTTGGAAAAAACATCTGCAAAAGACATCAGCTCCAGTGTTTGGAGTCCTGAACAGTGTTGGAATTGAGATCCTTTGTTTTTCACAGGAACTAAGTGCTGTTTATCAGCTCACTGGCAGCATTTTTTCTCCCTAAAAGACAGCATCACTTAGTTCCTGATAATTTTTACAAGAATACTTAACCTGCTTTGGCAAGTAAAGTGTAGAAAACCCAGCCTGAAGATTTGCCAAGCTCTGATGCAGCTGTACCCAAGCGAGGTTTAAAATGACTTGGCTTCAGCAGAGGTTGGAGCTTCCGTGGTTTGGTTTATAAAGCCAAGTGACACTTGATTTTGTGGACATGGGCATGGACAGGCCTCACCCTGCAGTTAAGTTTAAATCATCAGCAAACTGAAAACCAGGGAGTGACCAGCAGGGTGGGTGTCAGGGGGCACAAGGCTGTCCCTTGCCAGATGTGTTGTAGGTGTTCCTGCCTGGCTGGCCTGGTGCTGCCTGTGCCATTCATTATCCCTGCTTCCCAAGTTCCCACAGGTGCTGCATCCCCACCTTCCAAGCTTGGATGCACGTCTGCAGGCTGTTAAAAATGTATGAAAATGTAAATATATCTAAGAAGTGACTGTGACATGGTGGGGTTTGTATTTGGAATGTTCAGAATTCTTGTATCTAGAAAATTTAGGTTTTCTTGAAATTCTGTTTAAGCATGAGCAGCTTCATTCAGGATGGGATTTTCCAGTTTACTTTGTCACACTGGGAATAGTTTTCATTTCTTCATTATCAGTGAGGACTAGAAGTGCAAGTTCCAGCAGTGATAACATGTTCAGTGGTAGTTTCTACCCTAGGCTCTCTTTGGGGAGGGGATAATACAAACCAGGCTCATTTTGAATGACTCAAAATACTTGAATTTTTGTGCTAAAATTCTGCATAGATTTCCCTAACAGTTGCAGCAGTGCTCAAGAGCCTCTTTAGTGTTTGGTGCTTTTGCATGTGTTGTTTCTGGAATACCAGGGTGAAAAGAGGAAAAGGGGCACAGGCAGGGGAGAAGCATGAAAGAAACTGAGAAAAGTGAGTGAAGTAGAAACACGGCTGAAACATTCAGGGAACTCCTGAAAAAGAATTTAAATTTGATATGGTAGCTTGGTTATAATTATATATTAACGCTGCCTGATTTATACAGGTGAGTATATTTGTGTGAATGGCCTCATAAGAGCACAGGTTTTTTTGCTCCTTTGGCAGCCTGCACATAAAATGGTAGTTGTGGAAAACCCTTCTTTTGTTTTCAATAGCTTTTCCACACCTTTGCTCATTTTCAGCTCAATTACATGCCTCCTGACCGCTCAGTGGATTTTGATTTTACCAAGAGGGGGCTCTTGGTGTTTGCTGACAAATCAGTCACTGCTGGGACACCTTGCACTTCACCTGGACCCAAAGCATCAGCCTTCACTCCAAACCTGGCAGTTAATGAATTTAACATGATCATCCAGCAAATGGCAAAGGTAAGGCTCTAAGGTTTAGTGAACCAAACTTTTTTTCATTTTGGAGCATTTCATGCTGCTTTTTTTTGTTGTGTGTCTGGAAGTGTGGTGCCTCCTGCCCAGGAGAGAGTAGAAGTGTTGAGAACTTTTCCCTGTGGAAGAGAATGTCAGTAACAGGAAGTGGCTTGGTGGCTTGTTTTGTTTTTTTTAACTTCCATTGCCAATTTTCTGTTTTACTTTCTACCAAACACCCCAACGTAGTAAGGAAATTTCAGTTGTCAGAAAACATTTTTGGTATTCGATGAGACTTGATTGAAAATGGACATTTTCAGCAGAAACTTGTTTTGATGGAGGCACTTGTTTATCAAGTACATTTTAAACTGGAAATGTACCAACTTTGTGAAAAGTGCAAAAGATTAAAAAAAACAGCATGTAATATTTTATTTAACTCTTTATTTAGTATGTCTTAACTTTGCCAGACAGATGCAGATGTACCAGATTCCCTAAGAATTTGTACAGGTGCAGACATCCACCCATGTGGGATTGGCATTTATACCACAAATGTATTGTTCTGTGTTCTTTTGAACCATTAATTTAATTGCTTAGTCATGCCTTTCCGTATTAAGTAACTGTTGCTAATTGACTACCTTAATGTAGCTATAATATTTTGAGCATTACTCTTCTCATTAGTGTGTCATTAACTCATCAGAGATAAGATTTAGCACTAAAGGCTGCACGTTATTTGGAATAAAAGAGCTGTGATAGCAGTGCATTCTCCCTGTAATATTTCCCAGTAAACAACCTCAGCACTTTTGTACTAGAACTGAAAAACAGGCAGTTGCAAAAACAAACTTCTTTTAGCATTAAGTGTGAAGCTGCAGGGACGGGGAGGAAATTAATTTCTTTATTTAAAAGCTGCAGTCTTTTGAATGCACACCTAAAAATCACCATTAAAAGCAAGGGGAGCCAAAAGACAAGTAATTTAGTTTAGCTATACAGCATTTCCAGAAATCCCAAATATATTGCTCTAGACAGCACTTCGTTCATAGTTTTCATCCAGTTTGGAATTCATCTCATAATGTGAATGAAGTGTGAAAGCAGCTCTTAAATTCCCTGAGGTTTCAGAACCTCAGAGTGCTTGCATATCCAATACTTTGCCATATTAAAAATAATAAATGGAGGAGCTTTTATTGAAATAACATATTCGGTATTTTGCCTTTGTTTAGTCTTAGGAGGAGAATAATTCTCCCAGTGTTCATAAATTTTAAACTATCTTGTTCTATTGCATTGAAAATTAGTAAATCATTTTATCTTCTGTTTTATTAGGGAAGACAAATAGAATCAATAACGATTGATAAACCTTCTGTTGGAGGGCTGGGATTTAGTGTGGTTGCCCTTAAAAACCCCAGCCTGGGAGAAGTTGGTATCTTTGTCAAGGAAGTCCAGCCAGGAAGCATAGCTGACAGGTGAGATCTTCATAATTGTGTTGGAAAATTGTATTTTCCATGAAGGGAAAAGTCATGACCTTCACATTGAAAACTCAATCAGAATAACATGTTTGTCTGGGTTATCTGGTGGGATATTTTGGTGGTGGTATCTTGAATTCTGGCTTTTCAGCTAAAAGGGACTCATGTTTTGAGGATCAGGTTTTCAGATGAGTTTTAAATATCCGAGCCATTCATAAATGGAATTTCCAGAAATCATGACTCACTTTGGAGAATCTTGAGTCCTGATTAAAAAAACAAAAGAAAACCCAAGAAAAGAACACAAAGAAAATAAAAATCAGATTCCGTTTTAATTTTTATCCATTGTATCCCTGAAAGATTTTTTTTTTCTGCCCCCTTTTTCCTTTATTTATGTGCCTCCAACAATGCCCTATTTATAGTTGATTTTACTGTTTGTTTCCTGTGTAAATTTAGATCCACTCCTCCTGACAGATCCCTGCACAGATGTCATCATAGAATCGAGGCTTCAGGCAGTTTCTTCCTGTATTGTCTGTGGGTTTTCACCCAACAACAAAAGGCAGAGCAATCCTTTAAAAATAAAACGCGATTGTAAAGCCACGAGAGTTGGCATGAGACAAACGCAGTGCTCGGAATTATGTCTCAAGAAAAACATGTCTAGATTTCAAGTCGTTGGTGTCACTTTTTAAATAACACATGTCAGGAAGTGCCAACACGGGATGACAAAAAGAGCGGGGAGAGGTTGGAATGATAATGGCGATGGGCCCGCAGAGAACACACCAGAGAACACTTAAAGAAAAGCATATTAAGGCTCTTTCAAAGTGGAGACAGATGGACTGATCCGGATGTCAAAGGAGGGTGAATATCTCACTTTAGGATTTGATGACCTGCTGCTCACTTTCTTTGATGAGAGAATCTGAAATATGGTTAGTGCTCGAAGAGAGTGATTTCTGGGAAACATCTTAAACATGGCACGATGAAAAGGAAGTTTCAAATGCCTTAGTTAAGATGTGCAGTTATATTGTTTCGGAGTTTATAAATTTCCCCAGCATGCTTCCCATTTTGCTTCTGAGACAAGATCTCCTGGAGACTTTTTTGGATTCCTACGGAGCTTTGAAGGCAGTGTCTGTCTATGTAACAGTTTGGTCTCGTGCTCGGAATGAATATTTAACAAAGGAGATGAGTGATGGTTCCTCTCTTGTCACAAATCTAAATTCATCACTGGGGTGAATTAACTGTGAAATTTATATTATCTCAAGGTAGCAACCGAACTGTGTGTTGCTCCAAGAAAGTTTCATGTCTGAAGCTCGATACTATAAATTTTAAGTAAAATATAAATATGCAGCACATCAATCTTTAGACTAAATAGTGATACAAAACAGCATCAAAGCCTGAGTTGTGGGTTCTTAGAGATGGCATCATGTAGTGCTAAACATAATGAAGAATAGTTCCTAGTTTATTGTGTAACTACAGAAAATACTTTTTTCTGCTTTGAAGTTCAGTATCATCAAGAAAGGATGAGGGGTTGCAATTAAATTTTGAATAGAAGCAAAGCAAAGAACTGAGCAAATTTCTGTACCATGACAAAGCTGGAACAAAACGTGGCTGGGCAGTTTGGAACAGTGTGGATCAAATGTAGTGTGTAAGCTGGTGGAGGCACCCTAATAAGCAGATTTTTAAAATACATAAACATTTAACCCTGCACGAGTGCGTGTTTTGCGTGTTCACATTTCAGTTACACGAGCCTGACGTGAAGTCACTGTGCTGCATTAAAAAAATTGCTTTCAATGTTTTGTTAAGGGATCAAAGACTGAGGGAAAATGACCACATACTGGCCATTAATTGCACGCCATTGGATCAGAACATTTCCCATCAGCACGCCATTGCCCTCCTCCAGCAATCCACAGGATCCCTGCATCTGGTGGTGGCTCGGGAGCCACTTCAAGGGAACAGCAGAACTGCCTTATTAAGTGATGTAAATCCACCTGAGACCGTGAGTTGTTGTAATACTGTCAAAATCAGATTTCGAGCTGGGCTGGATTTTTTTTATTTTTTTTTTTCCTCTTAAGTGTTTGTGTTAGCAAGTTTTACGTAGAGGGATTTTTTCCTTTAATCAGGTTTTCTGTGTGCTGACATTTCATTTAGACTCACCGTGCAGTAGGCACAGAGCTTCCATTGCAAAGCTGCGTGCAGTTGTTATAAAACAGATCCTGGGTTTTTATGGGATAGCAGAAGCTTTAGTGGATCACCATATTCTTATCAGCAGGGTCTGTTCAGCACAGGCTGGATGAAGCATTTTATGAGAATACCCAGCTGAAACCTACTTGTGCTCAGCAATTAAAGATGCTCTGATTACCTCTTAAAAGAGAGTAAACATAACCTGCCATGAGCACTGCTTGAAACAGCCCAACCAATTTAAACTGGCACTGCTCACACCAAAAAGCCTTGTCTTTGTCTTAAAAAACAAACACAATTTATCTGTTAAAGAACCTCTCAATCCCTGTTTATTTATCAGCTTGTTTTGTTTGTTGGGGTTTTTTTGTTTTGTTTCTTTTTCCATCTGCAAATTTCAGTGATTGGGGAGCCTTTTGTTTTTGTGACAAAGGAGAGCTTGTCACTGGGACATGTAATAAAGCAGGGCTGAACTTCCATCTGTGTTCCACCCATATGGTCCAGGTGGCTTCCCTGAATTCAGTCAAACTGCACACCTAAATCCAGGGATCGCAATATTGGAATCTGAATTTATGATGCTGGTAGATTTTGATGAAAATCTGGGTAAAAGCAGTGTTTTTCCTTATTCTTAGTAATTGTTTCCCTCATGATTATTACAGAGGTAGTGAAATCTGAAGGTTTTAGTGGATAATCAATATTGTTTATTGCACTGAAAATTTTAAAGAATTAAATTTTAACTGCTTTTTCATTGAAAGATCTGCACTGAACAGACTAACAAAATAAAATACAAATATATATCTCTGCAGGGGGTCTTTAAACTTCTTTTATGATATTTAACTGGCTTTGGCAAAGATTTTCAGTATGCTAATAAATCCTTTATTCGCAGAACACTTAAATCTGCCTACTTTGCTCCATTTGGGCCTGTATGAGATATTAATCTGACAGAAACATTGGCTGGGTTTGGGTTGCTTAACAGCTTTGTTATTTTCAGATTGTCTTGTAGAACATAAGGTCATGGTACAGTGTAGCTTAGAAATTTGCTTCCAATCCAGTATGGCAGAATATTGTGCTGTGCTATTAATTCAGTGCTGAATGGGGGTGTTCAGAGTGTGTAAGTGAAATAACAGAAATAAGAATTTGGGCAACGCTGAGTGAGGACTGGGCCAGTCCAAGCTCCTTGCCTCTGTTTTTCTCTCTTGTTTGCGGTACTCTGGATTTATGAAAAACTAAAAGGATGCTTTTCATTTTGGCAGGAAAACCTTAAAATTGCTTTTTCTTAGTCAAGCTTTTTCCTAGTATCCTGTTACCCTGAAAGCAGAGGAGAGAAATGTGTGTTTAAAAACAGATGAGAAATCCCACTGCGTATTTATTGAGGAAATGGAGCTGAGTGAACAAAACCCCATAGATCTCCAGCATGTGGGGTGGAGACAGAAAATTGCTCTGATTAATTCTCCTCCTTCCTGCTACACGTGAAGGCGAGAAACGTTAATGATGGTCCGAAATTAAAATCTCCTGTTTTTATTAATTGCAGATTCACTGGGGCCACATTGAAGACGTTGAGCTGATTAACGATGGTTCAGGATTAGGCTTTGGAATTGTAGGAGGAAAGTCGAGTGGAGTAGTTGTAAGAACAATTGTTCCTGGGGGATTAGCAGATCGGGTAATTTGTTATATTATGTCACTTCTTGTTTGATTGCAAAGTGTTAATTAACCGCTTTTGACAGTCTTAAAATAAACTAATATACTTAAACAAAAGGAAGCTGGTAGCATCAAGGTCTGGATGCCAACACATGCTTTATAAATAAATAAAGGTTGAAGGTATGATTGAGGAAAAAAGTCAGCACCTGATATAAATTAAGTTGTTTCTCAGACAAGATTTGGCTTTTGTAACATTGGTGAATACACAAAAGCTCTGAAAAGTTGCCTGATATTTTTAATACTTTTGACATTTTCGGCCTTTGGTCAGTCTAGGGCAGGACAAATAAAATACTCTGTAGAATTTGGCACATTTTGCACTATCCATGGGGACAAACTCTCCAAGTGAATTGTCAGGCAAGAAAGTCTGCCCTACCAAAGTCACTGCATTGCAAGATTCAGTTTAGAGATTGAAAATGTGCCATTTTCAGTGGGCTTCAATCCCTGCCTTGCAGCCTGACCAGTTCAAGGACACACTTAGGTTTGGTGCAAAGCCTTCTGAAGTTGCACAGGCACAGTTTGCACCCCTGATTGTTTGTCTTTAGAGACTCAGTGCTGAGTGTTCCTGCATTTCAGGACCAGAACACTCACAATAACAAAACAGATTCAGATTTTTAAAGCGAATTTGGTCGCGATGAGTTACAATATGGGAGGACTAGAACCCATGCAGACAAAAGAGAGAGGCAAAAGTGCTTCCTCTAGTACAGGATGGAATAAAAGCTGAGAATTTGGAGAGCTCTACTGGAAAACATTGGCTTTTTCTCAGCTGTCTCCCTCTGAACCTGGCGTGTATAAATGAGTATATTTTAATTTTTTGCCTAGCACCTGTTTTGCTGTAAGGAATAAAGTGTTTTGGCTACCAATGAAGCATGTAAGCTAAGAACTCACCACATCATTCTCAGCTGGATGAGACATCATTAAGAACATGTGAAATAATGAGGCATGTACATGTTAAAATTGGATGAGTTTGTAGATGAGTTGGAGTTGGTTCTGGGAGTAACTCTGTGATTGCTGTATAAATCAATGCACCAAAGGTGGTGGAGCTCTGCTGATCAATACCAGCTGAGAATCTGGTGCTAGAAATTCCTGCTTGTGATGGAAATGATGATGTAGGTCATGAATCATAATTACCAGGTAAAATATGGATTGTGTGGAGTCTTGTTACCTTCAGTGGATTCACTCAAGCTGGAGCTGCTCACATGAGAAAAAAAATTGCCAGGCTAATACAGAAGTATGAGGGAAGAACTCTGTAAAAACTCCTAAATCAAAATGCTGTGCTTAGTATTCTAACTCCTATCTGATGAGGAGTATGCTATGAAACAGGACACACAACAATCTGTGACATTGTAAAACATTGTTGCTGCCTGTTTTCTCCTAAATGAGCAAAACAGCGCAAAAAACCAGCACATAACTGTGCAAACAAGTCCTTGAATTATTTAAAATGTTGCCATGGTGGTCATTTCCTCTGGCATTTTCTCACATTGGTTCTGATGGCCATGAAGATGCCCCTGCACAGTTTCAGTTTTGTGATGGAACAGATACTTTATGGATGCACTGGAAACACTTCTTGGCATTTCATTTGCCTTTGAAGGACGGGAGGCTGCAGACAGGAGATCACATCTTGCAGATTGGAGGGACCAACGTGCAAGGGATGAGCAGTGAGCAGGTTGCCCAGGTGCTGAGGAACTGTGGGAATTCTGTCAGGATGATCGTTGCAAGGGACCCCAAGTGTGAAGTCATGGAGGCTCCACCAGCTCCCCTGAGCTGGCCAGTCAGCACATTACCTGCCCTTCAAAATGGAAATGTGAGTATCTGCTGCTTCCTTGTGACATTTTTAAGTGTGTTTGTGGCTTGTGATCAGAAAGGAAGGAGAGAACAGAGAGTTCTTGGGCCCTAAAGTGCTTCTCCTCTCTTCAGTTTCCAGATGTATGCTTGTATTTAAGTGGTCATTATTACAGCCCTGCCTTCTATAACTTCTCCCTTTTTCCTGTATCTTATTAATACCTATAATCTTGAGATTGGAATGACCAGCTTTCTAGAATTTATTTCAGAGTGGCTAATTTAATTACCCAGACCATAAACATTATCTGTAAGTGGTACTTTTAGTTCTTCTTCTTAGCTCATTACATTTTTTCTAATCAATCATTTGTAAGTGGATTTAAAACTGGACTCTGAATTTCCATAGTCTGAAATCCAGAGAGCCATGGCCACAGCAAAATTATTCAGCACAAACATCTTTTTATGAAACATAAGTGTAATGTTTTCATAGTCTACGCTACTGCCTGTGATAGGAAATATATCTAAAAATTTTGAAACTTGTTTTAGCAAATCTTATCATGGTCATATCAAAGTCTCTTGTTTTTGAAGTCATTCTTTTCAGTTTTGAGTAATTAAAATCAACAAATGCTACACTAAGTGTACAGTAGGTCTCGAAACATAAACAAAGCTGTGCTTGTGTACCATCTGCTGCTACTGTGCTGCTTAGATTTAGGTGTAGAATCTGAGTAGCCTTTTCTTTCTTGTTTAGTTTCTTGAATCTGAGTGAAGAGAGCTGGGTTGGTTGTTTTTTTTATTTGGTTTTTTTTGTGAAGCACTGTTTTTAAAGGTCAGAGTAGAAGTCACTTTGCTCCAAACTCACCCCTTTGCTCACTGGGCACAGTCAGTGCAAAGGCAGCTTTGTGTTTTACACCCCTGGGAAGATGCTGTGGCTGTGTCAGTCAAGGATTTTGGGTCCTTCTTGAGCTCCTTTTCCCCCCAGGGTTCCCCAGGAGGGATCAGTGCAGCAGGAAATGCAGTGTCCAGGTCTTGGGAGGGGTGATCTGATAACTGGGCTTGTCCAGTATTGGACAAGAAGCTTTCCAAGGGATTCAGCATTGTTATGAGGCCCTTCTTTCCTGACTGGATCATATTTTCCAGGGCCCATATTAAGGACAAAATTTTTTATTTTTTTTTGTAGTGGTCATAGTTTTGTTTCCTCCACAAAATACTGTTTTTCTCTCTTCCTGTTGTCACTGATCAGCCCTGAGCACTGTAAATGCTGCAGCCTTTGTAAAATGGGATTCCTTCTTGTTGTCTTTTCAGTTCCTTCTGTTCCTGCTATGCAGTTTAGAGGGGGAAAAAATCATTTCCTGAACTAAATAGTGCCTTCGTGTGTAGATCTGAAGAAGCTCCTCTTCCTGGTGTCAGGAGAAATTTGCAAAGACAAGATTAGTTGTTAATCTGAATGTATTTATTAGTTTAATGATGATTTCAATGATCCACCATTCAGTTTGTGTCAGATTTATAATGGAACTTATCCCTATAATCTAGTTTTTCTCTGGTTTCTGAGTACTTTCACTAACTGTGAGCTTTGGAGTGGAAAATATTTTACTTTTCTCTTTGTTGCAAACCAGCAGAAAGGCATTTTTAATAGGAGGTTAGTTATTTTGAGTTTCATATTAATATTTAATTTTCTTTGAATTTCCTGCGGTAGAGAATAACTGAAACTACTTCTGTGTGTGGGCACAAGAAAACAATCTTATTATTTATACTTATTATCTGTACTGTCCGAGATAGTGACAGCAGTGTGAGCAGCCTGCTTGTGCTGCCTGTATTTAGCACTTTGATTTTTCTGGACTTCATTTCAATTATTTTGCATCCTGGCAGGAGTGTTACTTGGAGAGAAATGTCTGTAGCCAGAGCCCTGACTCTGAGGAGCTTTTTGATTGTCCAGACAGCTGGGCTCTCAAGGCCACAGCTCCATTTCAGGTGCTGCTGTGGGCTTGTTTAGTGCAGATAGGTGACAGCACCTAAAGTTATCTTCATCTCCATCAGCCTCCTCTGAGCAGGGGAGTTGGAAGGCATTTAATGAGCTTAATGACTCTGCTGCTGGAGGGAGGTGTGTGTGATAAGGAGACAGTGCCCATCGATTTCCCTTCCATTGACCAGTGAAATGAGTATGGCTGCTTTTAATATGGGTCCTTCCAAAGCTGATGCTTGGCAAGCATTTGATTGAACTTCTCTTTTTTCACTCCCTTATGAAATGTTTTCCATTTTCCCAGTCCCTTTTTTTTGCTGTTGGCAGTGACAGGATCCCTCTTGATTTAATGACTTTAACAGACCTTACTCTCATCATCTTCTTTTTGATCTCATTGCTCTGTATCTGATTACAGAAAGCAAACAACTCTATGTATTTCAATTTATCCCTTGCAATCCCAGATTTATGTGCCCTGATTGTTTTTCTCTTTTGGTCTCACCAGTGTCTTTACTGTTCCCTGTTTGAACTCTTGCCTTGCAGTTCTGATTTTTACTGGTCAGAGGAGAGTTGCACAGACATCCCAGGGCCAGCTTTGTTGGGACTTTACAAATGAATTTACATTGCATTTAAACAAAAGGAAAAACAAAATCACTTCTCACTTCTGAAGGTCTTCATTAGCCTGCAATATTGTAATGGCACTGGGAAATTATGAGAATTTTTTTACTGTCTTGTGCTTTATTTGTAGGATAATGACAACTTTTTTGACACCTATGACGTTGAACTTATAAAAAAGAATGGGCAAAGCCTGGGAATAACAATTGTTGGATATGCTGGCACATGTGATTTAGGTGAGTTGTAAAGGATTTAGGAAAATATTGGGCAGGGGCTTCTCAAATACCCATGGGGGAAATCAATAGCTCCTACCTGTGCTAGGAATATGGAGACATGAAATTCACTAGAATTACAGATCAGCATCTCAAATTTAGTGGCAGTTTGTGAAAGGGAAGTGTTAGTTTTTCAGGGGTTTTTCATTATTTTTTCCTTCATTTTTATTTCCTTGTTCTCATTGGGAGTTAGAAGTAATAATCAAACTACAAACATGAGAAAGGACAGCTTTTCTGATTTCCATGTTTCTCTTCTCTTTTCTATTTTTTTTAAAGAAAAATCCTTTTTCATTAAGATTTAAAGTACTAAATTCTTTAGCTGTAAGATGATTGAAGTCCTGATCAAAGTCCTTAAGCACATACTTTACTTTTAGCTTAGTTAGTCCTATTGAAATCAAACGCAGCGTGGATTTAAGTGATTGTGGTTTAAAGCCTGGGTAAGCACAGGGATGAACCCATGGAGGAGGTGGCCTTTTGTGAGCCATTTTAAGGAAAAAAAAATTGAGGTCAGTGTACAGGTGGTTGTGTCAGTGCTGGGGTTTTTTTTCCACCAGAGATCCTCAGTTTTGTGTCAGGCTGTGGGAGTGGTAACGTGCAGATGGTGGTGGTTGACAGAATCATCACTTTATGGGCAGAAGCAAGTGTGTGAAAAAGGCTGGAATTAAAAATCTTAATAAGAAAAGAAGCAAATTAGCTTAATGCAGTGACTTGTTTCTCTTCCCTCCCCCAACAGAACCTCCAGGGATTTTTGTGAAAAGTATAATACCTGGTAGTGCTGCTGACCACAATGGCCAAATTCGTGTTCATGACAAAATTGTTGCTGTAAGTAAAATACTGTGCTTATATATTGTTGTAGAACTAACACATTTCACATCTCTATTAAAAGAACAACGTAGTAATGACTTCCTAAAATTAATTAAACCCCCTCTGCTTTGCAGAAGAAATAATTTGGAGGTTCGTGTTTGTTTAGGTAGACTTCTGACAGAAATGAGCTTTGGCTTGCTGTGGTTAAAGTATTATTTTATATTCAAAGAAGTAGTAAATAGTAGTTAACTGTGAAAGAGGCAAGCATTTGGATTAAAGTGTTTCAGAGTGGAGAATCTTGGCTTTTGGCCTGCAGTAAAGATGAGCAGCATTAACTTCTACTTGAATTGAATGGGATTCAAGGATTGTCAAGATTCTGCAAGATGTGGCACATTGTTTGTGTTCCTTAATGGCTCTGTAGTGTGGATACAATCAAAATGTTAATGGTCACAATTTAGGTTTAAAAGCCCAAGCTTTATGTGTAGAAAAATGAAAAAACCATTGAATAACAGTGAATTGAATAATAGCCAATTTTGCATTCACAGCACAAGCAGGAATGAATTCCACAGTCTTTTTGTTTTAAGAGATAATATTTATAGAGATATGATTTAAAATTACTTTTAAGATGTGTGCCATGCCAGACCTTCCAAAGTCAGCTTTTCCTCTGTGAGAGCAAAAATTAATATAACCTTTTATCTGCAGGGAAGGCCCTATTGATGCATGATCTGCCACTGAGGTGAACAGAGTATTTTGGGTGTAAATGAAAATATCTGATAATGTAAGAATTGGGCTGTTTATGGTGGATTATACAGAGAGTTGTTTGTAGAGGCTTGTGTGGGACATGTTAGAAATCTGTGAGAAAACCAGCAGTGATAATGAACAGAACAGAGTTCTAGGCTGGATACTCTGCTTGGAACCTTCAT
Source organism: Irena cyanogastra (assembly GCA_013397155.1). NCBI lineage: Eukaryota > Metazoa > Chordata > Aves > Passeriformes > Irenidae > Irena > Irena cyanogastra. The sequence continues at coordinate 66,803 of VWZV01009887.1, read as the reverse complement.
CCATAGTCCTTGTCAAGCTGGTTTTGGTAAGCAAAAGAAAATTTAAGGAAAAATCTGTGCATACTTGTATCAGATTAGTAAATTCCATTTTGTGGTTGTCTCCATGAAAACAGAAAGAAGAAATTACTGTTGTGTTTCCTTTTAAAATGCATTTTGGAAATAAATTCTCATCAGTGAAATGTAGCAGATGTAATGAGATTGTTTTGCAAATATTGCTGTCTTGGGAGAGTAACCCTGTAATTCCTGCACTAAATAACGTGGCTGTTGCTTGCAGCCCGTGGTACTCCACAACATAGCCTGAGACTGCAGCACAGTTACTGTGAATTTAATACAGTTTTCTTGTTTTAGGTTGATGGAGTCAACATACAGGATTTTACCAACCAAGAAGTGGTAGAGGCACTGAGGAACACGGGACAGGCTGTACGTCTCACCTTGCTTAGAAGGAAACCTTCCTTTGCTGTTTCTTCAGAAACACCTTCAGATAGAGGTAATTCTTTCTTGCTAGCCACTGATTTTATTTTTCACTCAATTTACAGTTACCTCATTTTAAAGTTTAGGACTGGATACCACATGATCCTCAGTTTTTTTAAATGGTGCAGTGTAGAAAATTGAGATATTTAAAGGAGAAATGGAAAGAAACTAAAATGAGAGATTCAGGAAAGTTCAGTGCAAAACTCCTATGTAGCCACCCCAGCAAAAAAAGGAAGGAATTAGTGAGGTGGTGCTACTACTTCCTATATTTTGCAGCATATAATTTGAGGTTTTTTTATCTGTTTTCACAGTGCAGCCAGTTGTACCAATCTTTGTGTCCCCTGGAGCTGTAGGGGCTGAAATTAGTGTGGCCACTAAGAATGAGGGAAAACAAGAACAGAAGGATAACCTTCACAATGAAAAGCAGCAGAGTCCACATCAATCAGGTAGACAAGACACCTTGCAGTGCCTGGTTAAAGGCTCTGGTTAAAGGATCTTTTTGCCCTGCAATGCTTTCTGAAGTAAGGCTCTACCTCTTGGGTCTAACCAACTCTTTCCACTCTCTGCTGAGAGTGGGTTCTGTGATATCTCAGGGCCTGTAATTCTCTGGATCTTCTTCCTTGCATAAAACTTGCCCTTTTCCAGTCAGCAGTGGTCCTCTTTGTTTAGGGGGGGATTTTTTAAGGTTGCAGTCAGTGGAGGTGCAGCTCTTCTGGTCCTCAGGAATGACTCTAATTAACTCTGGGGAGCTGAAAGCCTCCAGCTCAGTGATTCCTCTTTGTGGTCCTGGTCCTGCACTGAGGACCTGAGCTGTCCTGCCTGCAGTGCTCTCCTGAGAGAGACTTTATTTATCATCCTCCTCTGCTGCCAGGGCCCTGCACCAGCCTGCTGGCTGAGCAGCACCAGGAGATGGAACTCCAGGGAATTCATATTTATTTCCTGATCAGTGTTACCTCTGTCATACCCATCCTCATGGTCAGAGATCTTTTCCTGCCTTAATGATTCTGTGATCTTCTTGCCCTCACACATCTTAAGACTCCTGCAGAGTGTTTTCCTAATATTCTCCTGGTTTCCATCATCTCTGAGCATGCTGAAGTTTCCTCTCTTGGCACTGCAGTAGCTTCATCAGAACTCATGTCTTGGGTGTAAAGACCTGAGAGCTGGAGTTCAGAAAAGGCATTTTTTTAACAAATGGCATTCAGACACAGGGCCAGGTCACAAAGGCAGGGGCTGCTCTGGGTTTTAGCTGACTTTGGAACCAAGGCTGGAGGTCTTTCCAGAACCTTCCATTCCCCCACAGATTTCTGGGCTCCTCTACAGGAACTTCTGGGTGAATTTATACAGCTTGTGTTAAAGTCAGCATAAATTATCCTTATGCCTTGTAGTTTCTAAGACATGTAGATGTAATAGAGGATTCTAAATTACGGCTGTCAATGAATAGCAATTTTGCTGTGATTGTTGAAGATCTGTCAGTATTAAAGACAGCCTGGAAATGAGAGAAATGTGGCAGTTCTTGTATTCCATTCTGTTTTACTTTTCTGTCCAAGCCTTGTAACCAGACATCCTTTGTTGTGACTTTTGCATGTTCCCAGAAATAGGAAGCCAGAGCAGAGGTGGTTGAGTAGCTGAGAGTTGAGGTTCTCAAAGCATGGTTTTGCTATGACAGAGGCTGGAAAAGAGCAGCACTTTGTCTGTCCTGTGTCACTTACCCAGTTTGGGTTTTTTTTTTTTTTTTACTGTGGGACTTGTATCCATATTTTACTCCTGCAGAAATACGATGTATGAGATTTCACCTTGGAACAGAATTTAATGGCCAAGTTTAAATTCCTAAGATAGATGCTTATTTTGGATGTGGTGATGGGCACTTCATTATAATGGTGCTAAAGTAAATACTGCTAATTTAAGGCTGTGACTAAACTCTGGAAATGCTTTTAGAAGTTTAATGTGAAAGGTATGTTTTATAAAATGCGTATTACTTCCCTTTAAGCCCAGTTGTGTGAAATTCTTATTAAATTGTGTGTCCTGGGGAGGTATTAAATAGTAATTCTGGCTAGGCAAAGCCATGGTTAAGCAGTCCTGCTACAAAGGCAAGGGGGTTTGGGCTGCAACGTGCACAAGGCCTGAAACTCAGAGCTAGCAGAGCGCAGGCAATGAATTTAACATTGACTCTGCAAGCCTGCAGGCTGGGCAGAACTGCTCCATCCTGCCTTGCAGGGGTACTCAGAACCCAGAGGGACAGTGCTGGGAGTCAGGAGCTTGAGAGATGTCTGGGGAGAAAGCCCCAGCAGCAGGGCAGGTAAAGGAAGGGCTTTAATGAAGAGCACCCTTGTGTAGTGACTCTGTGAGAGCAGGAGGAAGCTGCAAGAAAAAAAGACCCCAGTTTTGAAGAAGCTGAGAATTTTGACCAGAAAAGATGATTTTTACAATACGTTTGTGGTTTCTGCTTTATGCTTGCTAATTAGAAATGAAAAACTGCCTGGAAGCGCAGGCAGAAGGACAGGCTAAATATGCTGGGAAGTTGTTGCTAATGAAAGCTGTCCCTGGAAGTGTTTTCATTTCTGAGGCCTTGCACATTATAGAAGACATGGTACATATGTCAGGTCATGAGGAATTCAGCTGGATGAGAGGCTAGAAAGAAATTTCCTATTAGCTGCCATGTGGAAAAAGCTGTTGGGGGAAAAAGGAACATTGTAAGTGAATTGAGTGATGCCACTGGAATTGAATATATTAAATCCAAATCCCTTCAGCCCACATTTCCACAGTTCTGAGGAAGTTACAAGCAGAGACTTCAAAGTGTATTTGAAAGAAAGAAAGGGGAAAACTTCAAATGGAGACGTGCATCAGCACTTGCTCTGAACAACTTGTAGATTTTGGTAATGTATTTTGGAAGTGACAAAAAAATCTGTATTCAGCCAGCTGAACACAGCTTACAGTTGCTGAACTGAACTTTGAGCTTGACCCTGAGATTCATTACTCCTAGTGAACCTTAAAATCTATATTTGGCTGCACAGTGGATTTCAGGTGCTTAGGTCCTGTGTGTTCACACTGTAACTCTGTAATAGCAGAAAAAGAGACTCAGGAATTTCTGTCCCTCTGTTTTTCTGCAAATGGAAGGAGCAGAAGAATGCACTGGTGTTCTGGTTTTGATACAGTTCAGAAGTAAACACAGTGATGAGCCTGTGCTTCATTATATCACACATTAGAAACTTTAATTTGCAATGAAGTTAAAAAACCTTAACTAGCAGTTGAGAATTTTAGGACAACTTGTCTTCCCATTATTTTTTAAGGAGATAATTTATGTCAGAGACAACTGTGGGCTGTATTTACAAACCCAAGTTTTTAATCTTGGTGAGGTGTCATTTTGGTAGCAGAAAATTGCTATCAGGATTGCTGGAATTCTCAGATATCTGTGTCAGCTTGAGCCAGTAGGTTGAAAATCCTCTGGATATTTCCAGGTGACACCTCAGTTGTTAGGCTCTGAGCAGTGTGGTTTCTCAGTGCAGATCAGACAGAATTTGCCTGTCTGGCATGGCTGAAAGTGAGCTGGAGAGATACAGGGGTGGGCTGTGTTAAAGGAGTAAACTTCAGTCTTTGTTTTTACTGAGTGGAAAACTTCAAAGTTACAGAAGTGTGTAATGAGGGTTGTATTGCAGAGCTTTATCTCTGCAGTCTGTGAAGGTGCTGAAAGCAGAGGCAGCTTGACAATGCCATTTGTGCAGGCTTTTGCTCCTAGGTGGGCTCTGAGCTCCTCGTGGTGCCTTCACAGTTCCCCCCACCGAGGTATTTTCCTCACTGCTTGTGTGCAAAACCTGAGCTTGTGCTTTACATCCCGAATTTCAGAGCAACGCCGAGTGCTCTGTGCCTTGTCTAGACATCTGACAAACTACTGAAGTCATTCGGGGGGGGAGAAAAACCCCAGTTTTTTGGTAATTCAGCCCCCAGATGCTGCTGCTGTCGCTGCTGGATGGAATTTGCTGTAGAGCTTGATTCTTACCAGTTACACATTGCTCCAGCTTGGAACTTTATATGTGAGCTGAGCTTCTGGCTGAGGTCAAACGCAGGGCAGCCAGTCATTTTCTGCTGTCTAGCTCTGTCAAATTGTCTTACAGGACTGTAACCAACTGCCTTGGTTGCATAAGTAAGAAAGCTGAAAAGATATAAATGTCAAGATAGCCAAGTTCCCACGGAAGACTGGTTTAGAACTGGAGCTTATATTAAAGCTCATGTTACTTACTGGCCTAATTAAAGTAGACAAGGCTTTATACCTGCCAAATGTATAAATAAAGTCTGTGCCTGCATTGTGCTGACACAGCCCCTCGATAACAGCAATATCTTGTCAGGTGTTTTCCTTCTTAAGGGGGCTCATTTGGGTGGGAGATGATGTTTCCCTGGAGTGGGAGGCGTTTTTACGGCAACAAACGATGAAGTCGTGTGAAATTTGTTTTGCAGCCTGAAAGAATGATTTATTTACAGTACTGCACGGTACAGAACTCGTATCTCATCACCAAGCATCACCTCTTCTGCCTCTCAGCTGAATAAATCACACTTTTACAGGAGCTGACATTTTGCATTGTTTTCCTAAGAAAGACATTTTTGATTTGCGCTGTTTGATAGACTCAGCTTAATGCACTTCCCTTTTGGGGATTATTCCCTCTAATCTTTTATTTACACTGAATTTTTATAGGAGTATTTAGAAGTAAATGTACTTCTGAATGTACAATATGCTTGTAAATTTAATATTCACTTTCATACTTAGGAAGAGTCCCACTCCCTCCAGCACATGAGCTGAAATCCAAGTGGGAAAACCTGCTGGGACCAGAGTACGAAGTGATGGTATGTTTTATTTCAATAAACTACATCCATGAATGTTATTTCTTTAAATTACAGATCTGTGAGCTTAGCATCACAGGCTGTTTATAGAAAAGTTCAGCGTTTGGAACAGATCAGTAACATCAGATTTTCTTTCCTGTAGCATCAGGGCTGAAATGTATGTTATAATGAGTTGAGGGATTTGTTCCTTTTTATTTTATTCTGTTTATATAGATACTATTGTTACACAAATACGAGACAGGAACAGTGATTTAAGGAAATCAGCTGTCCTGTTAAATCTGCATCACAGCAGCCACTTAAAATATATGGCATTTTTATTATTTCATTCATGATCTATTTGTTTTACTGGGCACTGAATTAAAAAAAAGGCTCAGGGCAGAGCTTCCGTTTTCAGAAGAATCTTACCATTTTATCTGAAGAATGAAAGAATGATTTTCAAACACGCTGGGAAAATACGAAGTAATTCTCAATAGTGTTAACTTTGTGGTGCCAGTGTCTAGTAGATATTTCTTCACTTCATATTAAATAATTGCCTAGCAGAAGATTGTTTTGATGAATTGTCACGAGGAGTTGATGGAAATTGTAATTCACTTGTGCTTTTCAGTGCTGGGTGAGCCAGCAAGTACAGATAAAAGACTCGGGACAGCGTTCCTTCCGAAGCCTTAAAAAATTCTCACCACCACCACCAAGAAAATGCCCTGTTTGTCTTTGCAATGCTTGTCCAGTTGATTTAGAGACACTTATTTTTACTACTTGGAGTAGCCATCCTTCCAGTCACTCGCTGGGAGATTTAAAGTAGCTTTAAGAATTGCTTTGAGAAACTCGCTTCCCCTCTTTCCATTAGCACTCCTTTAAGATCCGAAGCTGGTGTGAGATTATGTACATGATGCAATAAATCTGTTTGGCTGCCCACTTCAGTTGCTTGGTATTCCCACCCTTACATTTCCAGGGGCTGATATTACCTCCCTGAGCACTATCACACTTCCCACAGAGGATGAAATCCTGCTTAGCTAGTGAATCCAACCATCCCAAATCCTCCTTCAGCCGCCGCCGGTGAAATGTCAGCAGTGAAAATGTTAACCACGGGGCCTCTTGAATAATAGAAGGGAGCTCTCCTGGCATTTTGAAAGTCATTTTTTGGTTCTGGTTGCCTGTACCTCCCTCCTGTGTTCAGCAGCAATGTCCAGTTTGAGTCCAGCCCGTGACACCCCAGTCCCTGTGTCACACCATCCTCGCTCAGCCCCCAGAATTCACCCCAAAGGTGCCTACAGGATTCTCTCAGGAGAATTTCTCTTGAGAGGAAATAGCTGTTTGAAGAGAGGGGTTGGTGGCCCTGGTGGCTTCTGTGCTGCTGGTCCTTTTTGGTGCCAGTGGAAGGAGCTGAGATCCCGAGCAGGGACCGTGTGGTGTCAGGCTGAGGAGGTGCCAGTCATAAATCCATTTAGCTACATGCATGGACACAAAGTGGGTTCTGTCTGTCAGGAAAAACACCCTGAGTACTGGCAAACACCGTGCTGGAAGCCCTGTTAAAAATTAATCCAAAAGAAAAGTCTAATCTTTATTAAACTAGAAGTTTTCAAAGAAAAGTTACCTGATTTTTGGCTCTGGTTTTTTTCAGATCTACCAAGTGTAGCTTTACTTGAAACGTCAACTTCAGTGTCCCAGATTCCAACCCTGGGCCATAGATTGGAACTAAATGATCTTTAAGGTCTCTTCCAACCCAAACCAGTCTATGATTTTGTCTTAATTACATTTACAATTGAAGTAAATAACCTCCTAATATTACAGATAAATCTGTTATGTTAAGGAGGGACAATACAAGAAAACTGGTGGTGAACATAGTCATGTTATTAATCTTAAAAAAAAGACACTGAAAGGATTTCCTGTCCCTGGTTTAAACAACCCACTTTCCATTCCCATTTGGTAATTAAAGTTATGTATTTCAAGCCAGAAGTTGGTGGGTTAGTCTGGGAGATGGCTGCACTATAGCCTGAGGTAACAACTTAAGCTGTCATACTTTCAAATTCTGATTGGCAAGCCCGTGTGGGTATTTGTGTCAAACATAATGGCATTTTGTGCTTACACAGGATTACTGAACTTGACTAAAATTGGCATTTGGGCTCGGGGAATAGGATAATATTGGAGTCTGCTAATAGTGCATAATCACCACATTCCTACTTGTAAATGTTCTGTGCCTGAAAGATTTTTCTAACATTTGTTTAAAATTATTTTGCATCAATGTGACATTGTTTAAGTAGGGTTTATTTTGCTCGTGAGTTTGGGTTTTTTTTCTGCCAGAATTTCATCGTTCTGGTAAAGTCTTTATTGTCCCACTGTTGAAAAATGTTCTGATGTCCAATTTTTAGGTTGTGAATGTGGATATGCCCTTTAAAGATGATTCAGAGCTCCAGAAGTACTCAAAGGTAAGGCTGCCACGGTGGTTTCCTTCCTGGTGTATGTTGGCAGAGTAATCCTGGGAGGGCAAGGCACAATTCCAGATGTGTTCCAGGAATTTAGTGGTTTTGTGGCTCTATATTTTCCAAAAAAAGGCTGCCAATATTCTGCTTATCTCCTGGACTGATCCAATACCTTTTCATAGCACAGGCAAATGAACCTTTTAACAGTTCATTACCAAACCCCCAAACATCAAAAAAACACCCTCAAACCATGCACATAAACCCTAAATTTTGGGGTACTTAATTGCACAGAATGGAGCAGAGGCTGAAACTCTGCTGAGCAGCTTTTTTGTCCCACAGAGGATTTTGCTGTAGTGACCCTGGCTCAGGGAAAGGGATGTGTAATTCATTGAAATTGTCAGGTCTTAAATTAATTTCACTTCCAAGAGATTTTCAAGATATCTGTGTTAATATTCTGGAAAAGAGGTTTTTAGAGGTGATGCATTTATATATTTGTGGGGACACCTCAGTGGGCAAGGGCCATAAAGTCATGATCAGAGCTGGCTGTGAAGGAGTGCTGTGGATCAGTGGATTGCTCCTTTTATTTGAGTATCCAGAATAATTTGGGAAGCAGGACAGTCAGTGTTTGAACTCCAGTAATAAAAAGGCAGAAAATGTCCAAACTGAAGTTCCAGCTCCTGCTGATCATCTCTTCTCCCCAGGTTGCCATGATTTCTTCTGCTTTTTCTGCATAGTGTATCACTTTCATTCTAATTTTCCTGATATTAGCAGACTTAAGGCACTGAGGGTTGGAGTTTCCCTAGAGAAAAATTCCAAATTAGGGAGTCCCAGTGGGAAAAGGCTGACACAAAATCAGTGATTTCCCCGTGCAGAAAAAAGGATGTCAGTTTTAGTAACTGCTTACAGAGAACACTTTCATGGATATTTTTTGTGCCTCGAAGTAGTGTAGCTCCCAAAGGAGTAAACCAGCTGATCTTTTGGTGAGATTTTAGGGCAATTATGGGCAATTTATTTTATTCCTTTATTTATTTCTATGTCTTTTCTTTTTGTTTTGCTCCAACCCCATGGAAGAGGGGTTGGAACTGGATGGTGTTTAAGGTCCCTTCCAACCCAAACCATTCTGTGATTTGTTGACAACTCACCTTTTGGGTGGTATTTCTCTCTGTATTTTTCCCATTAAGTTCAGTTATTTGAGAATACAGTTCAAATTGCCTTTTCCCCCAAAGAACAGACTGGTTGTTTTTATTTGTGCAAACAGTTTGTAAAGAGAAGTCATGGGCAGTTGTGCTGTAGCACAGATGAGGTCACTGTGAACATTTAATCATCTTGCTGTGGGTTTGGTTCCATTTGGTGAGCTACTGAATCCTAAATCTGTTTTTATCCTGGCAGATAAAGATTTAGACTTAAATACATATTTATATTTATCTCTTGGCAGCTGTTACCCATCCACACTCTGAGATTAGGAGTTGAGCTGGACACTTTTGATGGACATCATTACATATCATCCATTGCTTCAGATGGCCCAGCTGCAACTCTTGGTCTTCTGCAACTGGAGGATGAACTTCTGGAGGTAAAAAAATAAAACAGGAAATAAAAATAAAAATTACGTATTTCCTGTTTGTTCGGCCTTTTTAAAATTCTTCTCTGCAGTTCTAGCTTGGCTGCTGTGTGTTCAGCAGAATTATTCCAGATTAGTTGTGGAAGCAGAGTTGGTTTTAATTCATTCATTTTCTTCACTGTTCCCTTCCACATTCATGGACAAAATGTCAAATTCTTGTGACCTCTCAGTGACTTCATGGGTATTTTTTCTGCAATGTTTTAACATGAGTATCAAGAGTTACAAGGGCAGAGATAATATTTGTGTTGAGTTATTTGTAGTCCTGTGGCTCAGCCTTTTGCACAATTTGGCTTTAGCTTTTGTGGTGGATAATCTTGCTGAATATTTGTCACCCCTAAAACATTTACAGCAGTCTTAGGAACAGTGGTTTCAGTTACACAATAAAACTTTTTTGTTGAGTGTTGAAAGATATTTGTGTGTATGAGAAAATACATCAATTTGTTTAAATGTGTATAAAGAGGTATTTGGAGTTATCAGAGTCACACCAGACCTATTTTCTCAGGAAAAATAATATTTTATAAAATGAAAATAATTCCTATTTTGTGTTTGTGTACTTGTATCCATTGGTATCTCAGCCTGCAAGTGAAAATACATTAATTTCTTATTGCATGCTTAGTCCTTGTGGAATATTTTGATATTTGAACCTTTTTTTAGTGGATGCAAAGAACATTTAATGGAAACAGAATTAGGCCTTCTGAAAGATTGATTTGTTAGGTGTACGGCTATTTTGCTTTTACTTCCTCACCCTCTAACATCAAAAATTCATACTGATATCACTAAGACCTAAAACATTTTCTTATTGCTTAATGGAGGAAATCTTGATTCCTGAAGGAAGGGATTAATGGAATGCTGGAAGTGTTGTTTAAATTGCTTGGCCACTAAACAAAAAAAAAATATAGAAAAAGCAATAATGCAGTGCTGTAGAGTAACTTAGGAACTTTAATTGTGTATATTTAACAATTTTATGTATTACTCTGTACTCAGAATGAAGTTCACAGGTATGTCCAGACCTAGTGAGTGTAAATTTTTTGCTGCTCTGTAGTTGGGAAAAAAACCCCAACAAAATAAAAATGTGCTCTGGGCTAAAGCTGTAAGTGCCAGGTTTAGCCCAGACTGTGTTTTTGCAGCCAAGTTATAAATCCCTTAACTAGGGGTTTGCAGTGGAAAAAGTGACAGCCCCATTCCCCAAACAAGCAGCCTTACCTGGGCCTGATACCTTTGGGATTGAAATATGATCAGCAAGGATTTTTTTCTGTTTTCACTGTACAGTGAGGTTGAATGTTGATTATTTTTAATGATTTTTTGAATTATGGCAGCACATTACCCCTCCCCTGCCCTTCATTTCAGCTAATTCCATTGTGTCCTTTTTTAGGAGTAAATTGCTTTTTTGTGCCCTTTTGTTGTACGATTTCCCTGCTCTTTGAGGGCTTGCTGTGCTCAATGAGTGGGTGTAGGGCACCTTGCCTGCTCAGAGGCTGATTTCTGGCAGCTGCAGGAGGAGAAATGGGAGTCCCCAGCTCTGCTGGGGGATGCACAGCAGCTCTTCCCCATCCATCACGGGATGCTGAGAAGTGCTGGGAGCTTTCCACCACGCTGCCACTCTCCAAGCATTAAAAAATCCTTACGTGTGGATCCTTCTGCTTAAATAATTAACTAATGGATGAGGCTGATAGCTCAGCACTGGCTGTAATTCTTGCAGAAAAAGCCCAGAGCAGTTTGTCTTGCCGTGGTGGAGGCCAGTTCCACCACCCCCAGTTTTTCTGCTTGGCTGGGATGTGGAGTGTGAGAGGAGCTCTGTGTTTCCCAGCACTACAAACTATATTTGCACTGCAGAATGCACAAAGTGGGGGGGAAAAATAGAAGTGATCAGGAAGCAAATGTTGGCTGAAGTGGGATTGCTGTGGAGCCCTGCATGAGGTTGAATCCTTCTAATCAGCAAGACCTGGGAAGTTTATGGAGAGTGCACACACACAAAGGTGTGTCCATGTCTGGTGAAGGTTTCCATGCTCTGTTCTCTTGGATCAGGTGTGGGTTCCTTTGCAGTGTGGGTGTGCAGGGAAGTGCTGAAGGTATCCTCAGTTATCCCCATTGCTGTGCCTTGGTTCCTGCTGTGCAGTGGCCTGGATGAGGTGCTGGATTCCCAAACCAGTGGGATTCCCAAACAACTGCACTCAGCACTGTGGACATTTGGTTGTGAGAGAGGCTTGAGGCAGCCTGAAAGAAATCCCTGGAGCTCACGAGGTGTTGGGATTGAGTCCACAGCACTAATTGGGTTAAACCCCTGCTCTTCTGGGGCTGCAGTGCTGCTTAACACAGGTGATTTATCACCCCTGCTGGCATCCTATTTAGGGACACCCCTGTGGTGCAAAGAGAGGAACCCTCAGGATATAAAGGTTATAAAATAGGTAAAAGAGCATGAATCCCTCTTTTTTTTCCCCTGCAGAAGTAGAATCACAGATTGACAGAATGGTTTGGGTTGGAAAGGACATTGCAGCCCACTCAGTGCCACCCCTGCCATGGGCTGGGACACCCTCCACTATCCCAGGCTGCTCCAAGCCCTGTCCAGCCTGGCCTGGGACATTTCCAGGGATGGGACAGCTACAAAAAAAAGTGCAGCTGCAGAATCCCATTTTTAAAGCACCATTATCTATCTCTCTATTTTTTTCTCTTTCAAAGTCTGTGGTTCAGAACATCCATTAGCAATGATCTGTTATCACTCACAGTCTTGAGTTTATGGTATGGTGAGCTTTGACCCTTGTCAGGCCTTTCTGGTTAATTGCTTACTGTAATTGGGTTCTTTCTTACTGTACAAATGTTCTCACCTGTTTTCTGTAGGGTTTATTTTAGTTTCAGACACTTTGTTACATTTTAAACAGACAAAGTTAGAATCAGAGAATCGTTAAGGTTGGAAAACACCTCTAAGGTCATTGAGCCAAACTTTTGAAGTAGTTGTGGTAGTTCTGACTTCAGTTTTTGATTGGAGCTCAGAACCTGTGTTTGCTTAAAATACTGTGGGAAAATTAAATTATTTATCTTTTTAAATTCAAACACATAAGCCTAACGTTGTAAAAAGATCCCCAACAAAGAAACAGGTGAGAAAGAAAGAAGAATTCTAGGGAAGGTTTAGGCTTGGAAAAGAGGTGAGCAGAAAAGAATTTAGTGGAAGCTAAAGAGACATGATGCAGCAGTCAGTAGTCACAAGATTTTGGAGATGAAGTTTTACAGTACTGTATCAATTCTTCAGAAGCATATATTAATAAAACCCTGCAAGCTGTGCCAGAATCCCCAGGTAAAATCAGACTTCCAAGCTCAGGTGGGGAAAATTGTGCGCCAAAAAAAAAAAAAAAATTAAAATATTTTGGTGGCTATCCTTTAATTCTCTTTGTGTGGGTGTGTGTGGCCCCTTTCTGCAGGTGAATGGGGTGCAGCTGTATGGAAGATCCCGACGTGAGGCTGTCACCTTCCTCAAGGAAGTGCCACCCCCCTTCACCCTGGTGTGCTGCCGGCGCCTCTTCGGTGACGGCACCGAGTCCTTGGTGGACGAGCCCCCCGTGGCAGTGTCCCCTCCAGAGCAGCAGGTAACACTTCTCCTGCCACCCACTTGTGCAAAAGGACAGGGACTTTTTTTGGAAAAATCCCGTGTATTTCTGGGTTTGCACGGGGGAAAGCTGGTTGTCCTGCGAGGACAAGGCAGGTAAATCACCGCGCTGCTTTGCTGACTGCACATCCTATTCATCATCCCCACACTTAATAGGTGAGGGAGAGCTCTGAATTAACACTAAATCACATCCTTGCCACCATTAGCTGATTGCTTCCGTGTTCTGAGTAGGTTTTTATAGAACTGGGGAAAAAAAAAAAATTGAAACTTAGAAGTTTCTTCTGTCGCAGGAGCTTTAAAGTCTCAAACTAAAGCTTGACACTTGTGGTTGCTCCTGTTTGCAAAAGTATTTACAGCTTGGCTTCTCATCTTTTCTGATTGTCTGGCCTTTCTATTAGCTGTCTGTGGTTAAATCTTTTATGCTGTTTATTTTTCCTTTATGCATCTAATGGGACAGCTGAAGTTCATCAAAGTGTAACAGGTTAGTAATATTCTAACAATTAATTAGACTGATACACGGGTATTTGTGTGCCAGATTGGGCTCTGATGCTCAAAACATGTAGGTCTGTGCCCAGGGGAGTACTCAAGGCAGCAAGTTGGAGAAAACTCTATTCATAATGCTCAGTGAAGTTTTAATTCCACAAAAGGTCACATTTTAGGGCATGTATGCACCATTAATAATCAAAATATTGGAAGGAATAGTGTTCCTAAAGAACTGAGAGAATGGTATTTGAACCAGAGCTTTTATTTTCCAGGTGAGACCCGAGGAAGACTTTAATCCTGAGGAGGAGGAGGAAGGGGAATTGGCATTATGGTCTCCTGATGTGAAGGTTATTGAGCTGGAGAAAGACAAAAATGGTTTAGGATTCAGCATTTTGGATTACCAGGTATACTTTTTTGTATAACTAAATGCTAAAAATCTCTTTGGTGCTTTGTCTTGCACGTTTCCTTAAAATGTTTTGTGATGTTGATTACTGAGTAATGGACTTGACACTTGGGCCTAGGAACTGTAGGGAAAAGTGATGTATTTTGGGGCCAACTCTATAAAGTATGGAGTGCTCTAAACCTCTGATTATTGGACATGATAAGGTGCAAAATCTTTAATCAAGCTCCACCTCATAACTCTGAGATTAATGACTAAATGTTGGGCAAGGTTGTTTTTTTGTTGTATTTTGTTCTAACTTAGAGTGGCTTTTCAGCTGTGAGGGTGGCAAGCAAAGGTTCTTGGTCATTAGTTGGAGATGATTATATTCTTAATTGTTAAACTCCTTAGAAATTAACAGACAACTCTCTAGTTGGAGGGAAATGCTACTAAAATTAATGAATCCTTCATTCAAAAACACTGGCTTCAATTAAATGTGTAGAAACTCTCAAAGTCTGTAATCAGAATGAAATGTTCTTCATGTTTCTAGTCAACATGATATATTTTTTTAAACCCCCAGTCATCATATTTATAAGGAAATAAAATAGCTGGATCACTCTTTATAATAATATACACATCACATCTGAGTGCTGCCTAAACATTGTAGTTTAATGAAATGTGTTCAACTGTTGTACATAAATGTCAAGTGATATAAAATTCACTTTTTGATACAATAAGGCAGGAATTGGGAATGAATTAGAAGGGAAAAAAAATATTTGAAGTATTATGCAAAGCCATTAATTCTATATTTTACCAATGCGATTTAAGATCACTGAAAATAGATCCTGTTAGTCATTTTAGCTGACACATGTTGTGTTGCAGTGCCAGCTCTACTCTAGAGCTGCTGGGAGTCTTTACAGAGCAGTAATACACAGATTTGCTTTTAAGTTCTCATATAATCAGAATTAATGAAGGCTTTAATAGCAGGCTTTTTATTTACTTATTCGCAGATGCAAATACACGAGCAATGTTGTGGTACTTTCAGCTAAATTTAAATACATTCTAATCAATTCTAAATGAGTGGTAAACCACTTAATCTCAGATCTTTATAATTTCAAGATATTTATGTATAAAGTGTATAAAGTGTGTTCTTTTGTTTGGGATTTGCCTCTTAGATCTTTTACACTTTTCATCATCTGCAGATTAATTTTTATAGAGAGATATCTGTGGCTGTGTGTGTGTTTATGTAAATACATCCATCACATCCTTGAGTGCAAGGCAAAGAAAACAAATAATTGTCCATGCTACAGTGGAGGCAAGGAAAAAAAAAGAAAAAAAAATCTGTGTGTGGTTCCTGGGAGAGTGTTTGGAATTCTTAACACAGATTTGCTGGGAAGCAGAGAATTACAGCAGTGTTTAATTGTGCCTTAAAGGACCTGGAGACCTTTCTTTAAAACATGAAAGGTGTTTTTTTAGGCACATACTCTTTGTTTTACAAGAGAAAATTAAAGCTTTATAATGGCAAATGATACTGCTTGTGCTCTGTATCCACTGCTGATTTTGCTCCATTTCAAGAATATGGTTTTTAAATTTTTTTTTAGGTATTTTTCAATGAAGATGGGTCTTGCCATGGCCCATACTCGCCATCAGTGAGTGACCAGCCTTTCTAGGCTGCCACAGTGTTGATGGAGGTCAGGTGGGGAGGAAAATGCTTTTGAAGGGGAGATTTTGTTGGTAATTAACACACAAGAACTGGCTCTGCCCATTACAGAAATTCAAGGAAAGTTTGGTGTTGCATACCCAGCTTGGATGAGCTGATGTGACTGTCCTGGATTTTTAAGATCCAATTATTTCTGCAGCTGTTGGTTGAAATGACACTCCAGAAATGCTGGAGGGACTTCAGGAGCTCAGTGGGAGCAGGGAAGTGGCGTCAGGGTTAAAAAGCGGCGATGCTCTGTTGTCCCACCTGCCTTTCCCCCACACAAAAGTGGAACAACACCCTTGAAATGGTGAATCCCAGTGGATCCCAGCCCTAGGCTGGGACTGGGGCTGTCCCTGGAGTCCTGTTCATCCATTTCTGGCAGTGAGAGATGCCAGACACGCTGCAGGAGCCCCAGAACGCTCAGCAACCGCAGACCAGGCTGCTCCCAGTGCTCTGCAAGTTTCTTCCTTCTTGCTTTCAAGCACAAAGCTTTTTTACCTCTCCATCTTAAATTTGGTTGTAGAATTAGACGTTGTGCTGAACACTCCTGTGTATATAATGTATAATTTTTGCCATTTTGTTTCTCAAAACTGGCTGCACGCTCAGCACAACGGATGCTGTGCCTCAGTTGTCCTAAATGCTGCACTTCCCAAGTCATGCTCTGGAAAACAGAATTAATAAAAGTTCTTTGTGAGGCAGAATAGGAGTCTGAGTACGTGGAAAACTGAATGCTGAGATCGAGAAAATTATTACTCTGGCACATTAATTTTTAATGGGCTGTCTTTCTAATAATGTTTCATCTATCAAATAAATGATAAGCACATCCCAAGTGACTTGCAGGATATTCCCAGAAATGTACAAGCATAATTCCAATGCCTATATATTTTAATGAACTAATTACAAATTAATTATACCAATTATGCATAATCAATAGTATTTCTACTTTGTCCTGTGTTTTCTTTAGATTGTCTTTAGGGATTTAAAAGCTTAAAACAGAGCTTAAAACTTCCTTTTTTTTAATAAGGTTCTTAAACTTTGGGGTAGAGTTACCCTTTTGCTGTGACAGGATAGTATTTATATAGGATATTCTTTGTCTTCCTGTGGTCTCTATGTGTATTTTTAAAAACCCTTTTTTTTCCTCTTTGAATGTTGTAATTTGTAATTATGTTGTAGGAAATGTAAAATTTTCGAGAGTGCTGCTCTGCTGGCAGCAAGGTCAGTACTTGGTGAGAGGGGAAGTGGATGGGAAGCTGATCCTGTGGCTTGTTAAAGTGATGGATATCATGGGGTTTTTTCTTTCATTTAAATAAGAAGCACTGAAGACGTCTTCAAATGAAATCTGTGTTTTTTCCTGTTGTCATCACTGTGTTGGGACCTGGTGAGAGCTCCTAGGCCAGGCACTTGCTTTTTCTTGATGGTGCTCTGATGGGAGGGCTGCAGAGGTCTCTGGCCATTGGAAAGCTGTGCTGCTCAGCCTTCTGGCCAGCTCCTCCGTGGGGTAACACCCTCAGCTCCCTTCATTTCCTTCTGCTGTCACTTGGAGAGGTTGCTCTGCCTTTCACCTCGTCACTAACCTTTATGTGGTGCTGCTGGCACAGGCAGTGCCAAGTGAGCTCTGGTGGGGAGGGAGGGACCCAGGAGCTGCTGCTGGAGAGATTTGGGATCACCTGGGCTGCAGTCAGTGCATTTTGTGTTCTTTGTCAGCAGACCTGAAAGTATCCAGCTTAACAGTAAATTTGTCTAGCCTGGAACTGATCTCAGAATCCCAGAATGGTTGGGGTTGGAAGGGATCTTAACTCTCATCCAGTTCCAAACCCTGCACCTTCCACTAGACCCAATTGCTCCAAGCCCCATCCAGCCTCCTGGCCAGCAGGTCAAGAGCTAAGCCATTGTTTTTGAGACCAATCCCTTTTCCTTAGAAAGAAATTGCAAGATACATTATCAGGTTAAAACAGAGAAGAAATGCTGTTCCAAAAACAACTGTGACCCCAGGGCATTAGAGCAAGAGGAAAGAAAAATCCCAAAAGATTTAGAGAGAAAATGAAGAGATCCCAGCAGGATGGAAGTTTCTTTGAGCCCTGAAACTGTGTTTACCTGATGCATTGCAGGCCAAAAGATTCTGTCAGTAATGTTTTACAGAAATATTGGAAAAACCACAGGTAGCTGAATTGCAGATTTCTTGAGGCAGTATTGACCAGAAGGTAACTTGAATGGTCTGATGAGCTTTTATCAAATTAAACAAAAAGCTGAATGGACTTTATGTGGAGCTTAATTTACTGTGCTTTGAAGTCAGAGTCTTTTTAAAGCAGCTGTTTCAGAGTGCATGAAACTGGAGAGGGTGAGGGGTGCAGCAGGGAGGTTTGGCATTTTACACAACTCTGGGGAAGGGCTGTGAGATGCTGTTTCTCCCTGTCTGTGCTGAGAGATAAGTCCCCAGAGCCTGCTTGCTTTGGCACAGTCCAGCTGCCCTGGAGAGCTGTCTGGCTGGAGGAACTCATGGACTCACCTGCTCCAAGTGATCCACGGAAGCAGAAAGAGGCATTTCAGCACTCAGGAGCTTCAAGTTACCCTGAGCTGGAGGAGCAGCGTGAATTGTGCCTGCCTTGGGCTGCCTGGGTCAGTGCTCCAGGGATTTTCCTGTGCTCTAGCAATAGGGACCCCACAGCTGCCTTATTCCTGGCTTCCCTTCATTATTAGTAGCAGTTTTTCGTGCTGTAGAGCTGAAGTCTCTTTTGCTGCACATTCAGCAGGTTATGTTTTGTCCTTCTCCCAGGGAGCATGGGAAACAATTGTTTTCTCTTTTCTAACAAAATCACTGCATAGTCATTCACTGCAGGAAGTGAAGCAATTTAAGTGTCCCTAAATATCTTTCCTCTTTTCTTTATGCCCCAAACAGGCTCCAGATGTAGAGTTACAAAAAAAGCAAACTGACTTCTTATTTGTAGAAGGTGGTATTCAAGTAGATTTTTTTTTTTTTACTTTCTTGGTCTGTTCAGCAGTGAGATGCAGGCTGGAATGCTTTGACAAGTTGCTGGCTAAACGTTTGCCCTCTTGTGATAATTTGAGCTTTGTCTATTCTTGTGATAAGTTTGTTATGAACAAAGGAGCATATTCATGTCTTTGTTAAACACGTTTTCACCTGATCATGTGATGGAAACCTGTGGCTTACTGGCAAAAGCTGCACAGCTGTATTAAAAAGCAGTTTTACAATGGCTATCAGCTTGGTACTGGGAGAACTGATAAAGGCAGCTTTTCTCCCATCTCTACAACCCATCCACATTCATTAACATCAAAGTTCTGTAAGCCTCAGTACCAGCTGTGTTGGTACTCATCTCACGGAGGATTTGCTTCTCTCCCCCTATGGGAAAGTTCTACATCCTTTAAATCATATTAAGCTGCTTCATGTGTAAAATAATTCTTAATAGTGTGTCATGAATTGAATTCAGTGTAGCTTTTTGAAAAATTCTCTTGGAGTTCAGCTTAAAAACTACTTTTCAGGACCTAAGAGCTGGTGAATGCAGTTGGGCACATTCCTGGAGAAGTTTCTGAGGTGTTCACGATTAGTGGATTCCAAAACCTCAGTGCTGCAGTTACTAATGCCTGGGGAGAGCAGAGACCACTTTAATAAGGAATCAAAGAGGTTTCTGTGTGTCTCACACGAAGATACAGACAGAGCCACAGGAAGAGCTCTGGAGAACCTGGAGGCAGGAGGTCACATCAGGAGTTGGGTATTCCCTGACACTGGGCTGGAGGGGGCCATCAGTCGGACTCTAAATGAGAAGTTAGGGAGGAATCTCATGGAATTATTCAGGTTGGGAAAGTCCTCTGAGACCTTTCAGTCCAACTGTTCCCCCAGCACTGCCAAGGCCACCACTGCCCCGTGTCCCCAAGTGCCACATCCACGTGGCTTTTACATCCTTCCAGGAATGGGGACTCCAGCACTGCCCTGGGCAGCTGTGCCAGGGCTGGATGGCCTTGCAGGGAAGAAATTTTTCTTTGTATCCAACCTGAACTTCCCCTGGTTCCTCGGCCGTTCCCTCTCCTCCTGTCCCTGTTCCCTGGAGCAGAGCCCGACCCCCCCGGCTGTCCCCTCCTGGCAGGAGCTGTGCAGAGCCACAAAGGCTCCCCTGAGCCTCCTTTGCTCCAGGCTGAGCCCCTTCCCAGCTCCCTCAGCTGCTCCAGCCCCTTCCCACCTCCATTCCCTTCCCTGGACGCCCTCCAGCCCCTCCATGTCCTTCTTTTTCTGACCTCAGAATTCCAGGTACCTGAGCAGTGCCCAGCACAGGGGACAGGCACTGCCCTGGTCCTGCTGCCACACTAGTGCTGACAAAAGCCACCATTGGCCTTCTTGGCCATCCACACCATGCACAGCCAGGTTTTCCAGGAGAATGCTGTGGGAAACAGCATCAAAGGCTTCACAGAATTCCAGATAGACACATTTTCCCTCATCCACTAAGCAGGTGTTGTGGTTTTGGCTGGGATAGAGTTAATTTCCCTCCTAAGTAGCTGGTGCAGCGCTGTGTTTTGGATTTAGCATGAGAACAATGTTGATAACCGGGTAATGTTTTAGTTGTTGCTAAGTAGCGATTGCTCTGAGTCAAGGACTTCTCAGTTTCCCATGCTCTGCCCGTGAGGAGGAGCACCAGAAGCCAGGAGAGGTGATCTGAACTGGCCAGAGGGATGTTCCATACTACAGGATATCATGCTCCTGAGATATGATTTATATGATCTATAAATGGGGGGAGCTGGCCAGGAGGGGTGCATCACTGCTCAGGAACAGGCTGGGCATCAGAATTGTGCATCACTTGTTTTTCTCAGGCTTTATCCCCCTCTCTCTTTTTGTTATATCCCTTTTCATTATATTTATTTGTATTAGCATTGCTGTTATTTTTTACTTTATTCAGTTATTAAAGTGTTCTTCTCTCAGCCATGGGTTACCCCAGCCAAACCCAGGGCAGCAGATTTTGCTCAGGCAGGACTTGCCTTTCACGAAGCTGCGCTGATCCCCAGATTGTCCTGCATCTGTAAAGGACAGAGATTTTCCTTAGCCCTCCTTTTGCTGTCTTGTAGAACAAATTGTAGGAGCATCCCTCCTGTCTCTGTGAGCTGCAGCAGCTCTGGACAATACCTGAGTTTGCAGAGAAACTGGAGCATTACTGAAAACATCTGTTTTTCTTTGCTTTGTCGCATATCCCTGAAATAAATGCTGAGCAGTATTATTACTATTAACCTTTAGAAATGTTTTCCCTTCTTCCCCCAAATTCTCCAATCTGGTTGTTCTTTTTCATTTCCTGCTAGGAAGAATAGCTTTTAATAAAAACAAAAAACCCCAAACCAAAGAAATTCATTATTATTCCACAGATGTCTTCTGCCTGCGAGAGAAGGCGAGAATTTAAAGGGACAAAACTGTAGCTGGATTTTCTGTTAAGCACTTGGTAAATCTCAGCCAGGCTGAGAGAATGTGGATGAGACTGGAGGAAGCTGTGCTGGCCTGGCAGTGGGCACATGGAGATGATGGAGCAGTGGGTGTGGAAGAGCTCAGCCCAGACAGCTCAGAATTTGTTCTGAAACGATGAGATTTCAGGTATTTGTTGGTGCTGATGGATAAGCATGAAGCATCCTGAAAACTCATGGAAGTTATGAGGTGTTCTGTTTTCTTAGTACCTCACCCTGCTGGAAGATGCTGCTCCCCAAATCCGAGGAATTTTCTGTCTGTTCTCAATGTGATTTGCTGTAGCCTTAAAATTCTCTGCAACCTTTCTGTCAACCCTTCTGTCTGCTTCCTCATCCATGCTGTTCCTCATCCCTGGAAGTGTTCAAGGCTAGGCTGGATGGCATTCTCAGCACCCTGGGATCATGGAAGGTGTCCCTGCCCATGGCAGGGGGTGGAATGAGATGAGCTTTAAGTTCCCTTTCAACCCAACCCAGTCTGGGATTCTGGGATTCTTTGGGCCAAATCACTGTTTGCAGATCTTTGTTGCATAAAACCCGGCCTGTCCTCTGTCCCCACTTTTATTCTGCAGCTTTTTCTGCAGCAAGTCTTCTATAACTCATGTGTTTGCTGTTTGTGAAGCAAGGTTTTCATGCAGAGGAGAGCTCTGGTTTGTGTAAAAACACATCCTGCACTTCCACAGACTTCTACCAGTGCTGAGGCCAGCTCACCTCACTGGTGCAAGTGCTGCTGGGCTCTCTGGTTGGATTTTGAGTTCAGGAATTCTTTGAATCTGAAAGCTGATCAAACCCACAACCTGTGTTAAGGCCCACTGAGCACAGGCTGTGTAGGTGATACCATTTATACTTCTTCCCTTGGTTTGTTGGTGTTTTTTTCTTCTTTCCCACACATCTCTATCCCTTTATCTCATCACACAGTGGCTTTCCTCCACTTCCTTATGAGTTCAGGGGATTTTTTTTTTCCTTATCTCTGTGGCTTTTCCCTGTAGTCAGCACTCAGTATGTTTTTTCTGGAGCTGGAAAGTCTGAAAGTCTAAGATATTAAGAGAGTCTAATGAATGTAATCCCTGAGACTTTAGCTCTGTCGAGAGCAAATATGAAAGGCGGATAAAACCTTAGATGGATTGAGAAGTTTGATAAATTAAAAGATAGCGGAAGGCACCTGAGTCCACTGCACAGCAACACTGAGAACGCCCAGAGCCGGTGCCTGTCTTGGATCTTTTTGTTTGGGAAGAGCAGTAGTGTGTGAGGTCTTTTCCTTGGCTTTTTCCCTGGGGTCCCTGGTCCAGAGCAGAGGGTGGGGGCTGTGCTGTGCTCTCCAGCCCTGCCAGGCCCACGCGGCTGAGTCACCGCGGCCACCGTGTTCGTTCTTGCTGGGGAAGGCTGATAGCATTTCACATCCCACACGATGAAAGCCTGCTGTGGGAAACCCATTGTGCCACCTCCTCCTCCTCTTCATTTTGCTGTTCCCTCTCCTCCTTTGGGTGGGGCTCTGTGTGGTTTGTTGCTGTTTTTTCTCCCCTTCCCTGCGAATTCCTGTTTCTTTGCTGACATTTCCCACAACAGAAGTTTTGATTCATGCCGGCTGCACACCAGAGCTTCTGAAATTCATTGCTTTATTCCCTCACTGCAGATCAATAAATAGTAATGTTTTATTTCCAGTGCTTTGCCTTACATCACAGCAAAGTTCAGCGTTCCTCCTTGAATGCCGCTCTGTATTTAAGTTTGTGTTGCTTCAGCACATCAGCCTGCAGTTTATTTCTCTGGTACAGCCAGAGGCTGTGCGTTGTGTAATCTCCTTCCTGAGCAGTCCTGCTGCCTGCAATCCGAGTGGAAGAGGCAGAAACAGGTCTGAAATGCTTCGAATTTCACTCAGATGCAATGGATCTAACAAAAACCAGTGGAGCACTTCCTCAGGGATGTTTTTCCAGGCCTTAGAGTGCCTTTGGCAGTTCCTACGGCCAACTGCTGTAAACATTTTGCAGTGAGTGAACAGAAGGTTTGGACCTTGAGTCTCAACCCTAAAGCGAGGCCACCTTAAGGAGGGAATCAGACCTCACTCACAGCTGGCTCTCCCTCTCTTCCCTGTCTGCTGGAGGCACTTTGTGCTTTGAAAAGGCACAAAGAAGGGTGCTTGTCAGTCTTGACTCTTGCATCCCGTTGGCATTTTTAGGGTCACTATGCAGGGTGGCTCTGCGAAGGGCACCTCACAAAATGAGAGCATGGAGGAGTGTTTTGAGAAATTTCACAATGCTGAGCATGCAGGTACATTACTCATGAGCACTTCTACCTTGATTCTACATAATAGTGAGACAAACATAAAATGCCTCTGGTTCTTTTCACTGTTGACGGGTGTCTTTTCCTTGTTCAGCCTCAAAAGTGTTGTGTCTAAGAGTCTTCCATCCTGGCATCTTATTCACTGAAGAGTTTTAAATATGGATGTGTGTGTTAGACCTGGAAGTGGTCCCATGCAAAATGTAATGAAGCTGGGCTGCTCTGACCTCTGAGCTTCAAGGCGTTTGTTTTGGCTCCCTCGCAGAAACCTGCAGTATACAAATTGGCACTTGTAAAAATGTTCAGATAAATCAAAAAATGGCACGGGGGGGGAAAAGTTTCGAACTGTTTCTTTTGGGATCCTTTGCCATGCTATTTTGGATGTGTGTTTTTGTGGCAGCAGGCAGTTTGTTGCTTGAAGAAAGCTGAAATATTCTAGGAAGTCGGGCTAGCTGGATTTAGATCTCAAGCAATGCCAAAACTAATACAGCCTGTAACTAAGTGAGAGTGACTTTGCACAGGGAATGTCAGTCACCCGCAGCTTTGTCTTGCATTTTCATAGGAACCTTTAAAAAAAGCAAAACACAAACAAAACCCCAGCAAACGTGGGAGCTGCTCCCATCCAGTGGAGCTGTAGTTTCAGTGCTCCGGGGTCTGCTGGGGCTGGCTGGATGGATGAGGATGGGCTGTCAGAGCAGGGAATGCCTGCGGTGCTGGGAGCTGGGCTGGCCTGGAGTGCCCTCTCTTGGCTGCTGCACACCTCAGCTTTTGGGAGGCACAGCCAGCCTGGTTTATCACTTCTATTTCCCAGCAGGATGGGCAGAGGTCAGCTGCACTGGTGCTGTCTCAGATTTGCTTCCTAAGGCCTTCTGAGTGTGGATGTTTGGTGCCCGTTTGGCAATCGAAGCCACAATGAAGTTGCACGTAGGACTCTCTGAACTCCTGGGACCCTTGACATTCCAGCAGAGCTCAGGTTTTTAAGAGATTTCATGCTGCCCCAAACCCAGGCATCCCAGAGGCAGCCACTGCAGTGGCCCCTGCCTGACTCTGCACTGCTAAATGAATCCAGAACAAACGAGGCTCTGAAAATAAGGAGGAAAATTTGACACCTGGACTCCGGGAAACATTTGTGGGTTTTGATGGGGAGCAGAGGGGGGGAAGGGCAAACCTATGGTTCAGCATAGTTAAATATATGGTGTGCTAAGTATGAATAAATTGTGGCTATTTTAAATAAGTCCATAGAACCCGTGGCTGGCTCTGGCGCAGAGGGGAGGGCAGCAGCTGCAGCACAGGAGTTCCTCAGAGGGTTACCTGGGGCACACTGTCCTGGGCTGCTGCTGCTGCATGGCAGGGGGCAGCTCTCAGCCTTTACACAAGTGCCAAACGTCCTCTTAAACCTCTTAAAAAAGAGCTTCTGACTTCAGGGGGTCTTGTCTCCTCACAGCCCTGCTCTGCAGTCAGGTTTTTCTCCTCGCTGCTCGTAAATGATTCGTTGGTGTAAAGGAATCCTTCAGGAAAGGTAAAAGTTCCGCTTTAAATGTGCCAAGGCCTGCTCATTATGATCTTGGAGGTCTTCTCCAATCTTAATATTTCTGTGATTTGTGCTCATTTTAGCACAGACAGTTTGCCTGGCATTGTCCACTGCACTCCCCTTGTGCTCTGATACGAAGCCGTGTGATAATTTATTGAAATATTGAAATTGTGTCACTTCTGGGTTTGGGGGGAGAGTTGCAAACTCCATCCCAATAAAGGAGCCTTCACTTCAAAGTAGAGGCTGAAATCTGCTCCTGCCTGCTGGTGACTAAAAATCACTGTGAGCCAAGTAAAATGGGTGTAGAGCCTCGGGGTGGGTGTGCAGCCACACTGGTGCTCTCTGCTAACTGGGAATGCTTCTAGCTGCTCTGGTAACGTGGAGCAGCCCTGAAACCCCACTGTGGGAGTGAACTTGCCTTTTAACTATACTAACTATACACAAACTATACCTTTTGCACTTAGCATAGAAGGAAAGGATCTGTTTTTTATCCTGCTGCAAGCACTGCTTTCTTTCAAAAACAAGACCACAGCCCTCATGGCCCAGTTGCACTCAGCATTTAGAAAATGTGAATTTGGTGTTTGCTGCCTTGTTTTAGCAAGTGGTTCTTTAGGGTGTGCTTGGAGTCAAGGGTAAATCATAGAGTAAGGTTTAAAAAAAGAATCCCAGTGTTCCTTTGGTTTAGATAAGGAAAGCACAGTGCAATGCACCGTTGTGATGGAATATTAAATTACAGAGAGAATATGGTTATATATGATTACACCTTGAAGTTCAGTGGGTCTGTGCCTTGTTGTGCAGCTTTTGTTGCATTCCTGGTGGCAGTCACATCGTGCTTCAGCTGCTGGTGAGCCCTGAGGTTCTCGGCACTGCTGGTGCTGCTGCTGAGCTCTCACTATGCAGCTCATCCCGCTCCTCTCTCCCTGTGCAATAGCTCCCTCTGCTTGAAATCAGCAGTGGAATTGTTTTCTGCTTGCCTGGACAACAGTTTTTAATGTGGGCCCTCTTTTTTAAGATTGCTGCTG
Source organism: Irena cyanogastra (assembly GCA_013397155.1). Taxonomy (NCBI): domain Eukaryota; kingdom Metazoa; phylum Chordata; class Aves; order Passeriformes; family Irenidae; genus Irena; species Irena cyanogastra. Next base: position 41,027 of record VWZV01009887.1, on the reverse strand, counting down.
CTCTTCATGAAGCGATTCCAGTGCATGGCTTGTGCTTGTGTGTGTTGTGGAGCAGGGAAAACAACCACACTGTCCTCAAAGCTTCTCTGCCTATAGATGCTTCTTTGCAGGAACTCTCTTCCTTTTGGAACACTTCTTTCAGCTAAATTATCTCTTACCAAAACGTGATGATTTATTGAGCAAAACTGTTTTTATTTCAGTGGTGAGTTGAAGCAGGACTGTTTCTCATCACAAATGTGATAGTTAGGCCACTGACCCTGCACAGAAGCAGCTAATGGTGAGATTCCCATGTCCTGCCTAAGTGGTTCTGACCCAGAACCCAAAAAAGAACTGATTTAGATCAGACAGAGCAGGGATTTGAACCTGGTTCTGCCCCATCCTCAGCCAGCACTGTAATTACTGGGCCAGTCCTTCACTGACAGAGTTTTGTCAGCTTGTCTGCATGGGTGGGGGTGAGTGCTCAGTTTGTTTCATTCATTTTTTACCAATACAGCTAAGCCAGCAAAAGTCATATTAAAAGCTGTTGTGTCAGCAAAGGTGTTGTTTTGCTGAGAGAACATTCACCCATTCAGGGAACCAGCACAGACCTCCCTGGCCGCAGCAAGATGAGCCCATGATAGGAAAACTTGCTGGTTTAGTCCTCCAGCAAGGCTGGAGAACTGTTCTAATCACATCCCTAATGTGAACAGTGCCTTGCTTGCTGGGAAGTGGCTGTCTGGGCTGGATCCTGGGTCTGCAGAGATGTCCAGAAGGTTGTTTCTGATTTGCAGTGGAGCAAACCCCCAGATTAAAACCAATTTAGAAGTCTCTGCTGGTTCCAGGGTGGTTGGGGTTTTTACTGGCAAGAACAAAGGGCAGCAGTAACTTCAATTTTCTGCATTCAACACTTAAGGCAAAGCTCTTTTTTTTTCCTTCACATTTTGGAATCCCTTTGGTTTCTTCTTCTGCACTTGCTGGGCTTTGGTTCATTCCTGGAAATCTCCTGAGGGGATGCTGTTGGGAGCTCAGGGAATCCTCCCTCAGCACCAGGTGCAGCAGGTTTGGGCACAGACAGCTCGGGCAGCACGAGCACCTTGGCACAGGAGGCAAACACAGGGAGCCTGCTGGGCTTGGCTGCCAGGACGTGACACTCAGGAGGAAATCTTGTGTGCACTGCAGAGAAATTGTAAAATTACAGAATTGTAAAAGAGCAGGATGGAGCAGCAGAACAGGAGAGAATTGTTGCTAATCTTTATTTACTTGAGTCCAGCCCCGGCGTGGCTCTTCCTGCTGAACTCTAAATTTCACTGCTCTAATTTCAGCCTTTTACAGATATTACAGGCATTGCCTCATATGTTTGCACATACCTTAAAAAACATGTGCCCTTGGAAAGCAGTGTATAGTCATATAAAAATAAAGAGCTTAAAAAGCATTCCTGTTTTCAAATTAACACTGAGGTGCTGAATTCATGGTGGTCTTTGTGATTTGAATTTTGCCCTTTTTTTAATCCCTCCCATGCCCTGAATAAGATGCAAGTCCTGAGGGAAAAATAGTCCATGATTGTGCATTTGGAGACCCAGGGCATGCAAGGAGCATTTCTGAACTTTATGAGCCCTTAGCAAGGGGGAGAAAGGCTAATTGCAATCTTAAAAAAACAAATGAGGAAACAAAAATATTTTTTAAAAAATTAGAACCCCACACATTTGTTTTGTATATCTTTCTGCCAGTATATAGTAATTTAAAATTTTATTGGATTGAGAATAATTTTTTAAATGAGTGAAGGCATGATAGAAATGGTACAGGACACAAAACAAAGGCTAGTACAGGATAAAAGATGAAGTGAAGTGAATATCTTTGCATCAGTTTACAACGTGTGTAATATTTTGTGCTTGACACTCTCTGTGTCCACCACTGCAGTGTTCCTTGCCTTCAGTAATAATCTTAGTTACTCTCCTGTTGCTGTCTCCTGTTCTCTGTTAAGGTGGAGAAAATGTCTCTTCTAAGTTGTCACGTGGAGTTGACAGAGCAGAAACACTGCAGTAACACAGCCCACATCAACTGCTATTTTTTCAATATTTGGGGGTTCCATTTGAACTTAATATTTTGAATTTAATTTCTGACGCTGCAGCAGTTTCTTCTGCCATCATTTCTGCTGCTCTGAAGCCCTGGGGTGACGTGCAGGGTGGTTATTTTCTGAGACATTAGCGCGTCCCAGGCTGGATGGAGGCTGGTGGAAGGCTGCCAGTGTTGTTGTTCTGTTTGCAGCTTGGCCTGGCTGTGTCTGTGTGTGTGAGGAGAGGGCAGGCAGGGTATCGGTCACCTCTCAGACCTTCACATTCCTTAATGGATTAGGCAAGTGATGGAATATCTTCCTTTTTGCACCCTGCCAGCCTTGGCAGCGTTAGCGCTTTCCGAACGTCTCAGCAGGCTTCAGCCCTGCAGCATCAGATGATGAACGTGCTTGAGCGCTCTCAACACACTCCAAACAAACGTCACCTTTCAAGGCCTTCACTTGGGGGTGTTTTTTGCTGTCCTTTCCCCCAGGATCCCTTGGATCCAGCAGGAACAGCCATAGTGATCAGCTCCCTGGTGGCCGGCGGCGTGGCCGAGCGCGGGGGGCAGATCCTGCCGGGTGACCGCTTGGTGTTCGTCAACCAGAAATGCTTGGATGGTGCCACCTTGGCAGAGGCAGTGGAGGTGCTGAAATCTGTGCCCCCGGGTACAGTTTCCCTTGGAATCTGCAAGCCTTTAGTGGTAAGAACTGATTTTCACTATTTTTTCCTTATTTCACCCCGTGGAGTTGCTGTGTTTGTGGGGGGAATCCAGCATGGGGCGCGTGCGCATTTGGGAAACAACTGAGCTGCCGTGCCTTGAGAGGGCCAAAAGTCCTGGCACAGTGTTCAAAAGGTCTGACTGGAAAACCAGCATCCTCAAGTTCCTCCTTCCCTTTGGAGCTGGCAGATGTGCCTGGGCAGACCCCTGTGCCCTGTGCTCGGGTGGTTCCAGCTCTTCAGCAGCCCAGGTAAACGTGTGCTGGAGCCCATTTCTCCCTCAGACACTGCTGAGTGCTTGCTTGAGCTCCATGGACATCAAAGAAACCTACTCTGTTTGAAGTCAAGGCTGTAAATTGAAGCAGAATTTCCCTTTTCTGGAATCAAGGCTTTGGAACAGTAGTTTACTGGGGAATGCTGCACTATTATTCATCAGGGGCATCCAGGCAAAATTAATTAAAGCCCCAGTTAATAGAAAGTGTTTGTAATTCAAAGTGATAGAGGAATTGTGAAATAGGAGTGTAAGAAAACTGTTAAATATATTATTTCCTTTTCTAAAAATTGGTATTTCGTTGTTCATATCCTTGTATTTGTCTTCCCTTCCTACACATCTCTTTAGGTTTTAGTGCATCTGAACCAATATCTTCAAAGAATAAAAGCTGTCGAGTTCATCTTCTCCATTTTTGACTTTCTATTTTTATAATTCTTTTCTAATGGCTGGTTCTCTTTCTCCCTTTTAATTTATTGAAAGATGTGGGAATTTTTTTTTTGTTGTTTTCCTGACTTGTTACTTGGATTACCTTTTTTAGGGAGAAAGCAGAGAGGAGGAGAAAATGCACGGTGTGGATACCAGCAGCATCAAAAGCAGCCCTGGGTCTCCAGAACCTGTAGATAACACAAATTTCTCAGTAATACTTGAAGCACCACAGGTATTTGGTTACTTTTTTTTGGTTCAGCTCCACTTTATACAGACAGGAAATGATGTTTTCAAGTAAAAAATACAGTATGTTTTTCAAATAAGACTGAAAGTATTGGATTCCCTCTGAAAAAGCCTCTAACAGCAAACTGTGCCATGTGTGAGTTTCCTTCCAATGCAGCTCCCAGACTGCCTTATCACATTTATTATGTCATTTAAATATCTTGGGTTACCTTGGCTATGAAATAGGAATGCTGTGTTGTTATTATAATCAGAAGTGGTGGGCTCAGCTTTGCACAGAAAGTAAAGTATGGAAGCAGAATGCTTTTAATTATCATGAAGCAGAACAAAAAAGTAGTTTAGATTATAAGGCACTCCTGAAATACTTTCTTCTTCATAGCCTTCTAATGTTCTCTGGAGTGATTTCTGTACTCTTGCCTCAACTTTCCTCATCCTTACTATCTGAGAAATAATTCTGTTTATTGTGGGAGGATGTGGCATTAAATACAGTGAGAAACTCAGATACCAGGGTAATAGGCAATAATATTGCAGTTCTCTCCAGTGCAGAGCTAGGGAGATGTGGATGTCTTTCATCTGTTCTCAAGTGCTTTGCAAAATTCATGCTGGTAAATGTATTCTTTTTATACCAGAAAATACAACACATAAAGGATCATCCAGAGCTGCAACACAGGAAGAAAAATAAATTGCAGATTTTCGTGTAGCTGAACATGTGTACCTGTCTCTGGATGCAAACCTATTTTTAGTGCTGAAATGGTAGATTAGAAGCACCAAAAAGAGAAGTATTATAGGGTAGATGTGGGTATACTGTGAAGAAATTAGCCTGGCTGATGATAGATGATATTTACTGATTTTCACAATGTAAAATGGCATTTGTTGTTTACCAGAGGCATGGGAAGGGTTGCAGAGAATTCTTCCTCTGCCAGCTCAAATTGGTGTTCTACTTCCTAAAAAAAACCAAAGTCATTAAGTATTTTTAAAGAAAATATTTTATCCTAAAGTCCTGAAACTGGAACGATCGATTTGGACAAAACACCCACAGGGGAATTTAGTTGCATTTTGTTTTACCTCATGTGTGGCAGCTTTGGTAGTAGCTGAAATTCCCATCCATTTATTATCTTACCTGCTCACACAGGTAGCCAGGAGTGGTATGTTCTGCTGGCTCCCACTCTGAGGCACTGGCAACCAGAATTTCAACCCCAAATGGGTGGAATTTGAGGATTTGATTTGTTTCAGTGCCGTGTTTGCAGCATTCCCTGTGCTGCTGGTGCTGTCTGGTGCTGCAGTGCAGCAGTCAGGGAGGATGCAGAGCAAGCTGCAGGGTCAGGGACACAAACCCTGTGTGGTTCTGGGCAGGGAAAGCTGATTTATGTGCCCTGGACTTGGGGAAGTGTTGGGAGAACAGCACTGCAGGAGCAAAGGGAAGTGAAGTGAAAATGGAGAGAATTAGGATCTCTTCGGCCTGGGAGTTTTGTGAGCTCGAGGTACACAGATCAAATGGATTAAAGGGACATTTAATGCTAGTTAAATTAATAAATTGGGCTGATTTCTGGGTTGCTGGTGTTCTGCTCTCGTGCCAGCTATTGGCTGCATTGTTTCCTTACACTCCTGCCTCTCTCCTGTTTTCTCTCCTGCCTCTCACTTGAATTACACAAACATCTCGGCAGTGTCTGGGGGCTTTCCTTCTGTATTTGTACAAATGTAACAAAACAGGATCCTGACACCAAAGGTCAGAAGTGGTGCAGTGCCCTGGGGAGCCTGGGAAGGGGCAGGAAGCAGAAACAAAAACATTTAAAACATTTTGAGGAAGGAGCCCTGAATCTGTCCCTTGGTTTCAGAGTCTGGGGGCTCGGGGTGTTGAGTTTGGGTTTGGGGGTTCTTTGGGCCACAGAGACTTAGTGGCCTGAAGAAAAGAGGGGGGGAAATTCTCAGTGTGTGGCAGAATTCTGGGATAAGTGCAGGGCATAAAATCCCAGCTGCCTGTGCAGCCTGACTGTGAGGCAGTGAAAAGCACCCCATTCGCTTTGGGAGAAACAGGAGATGCTGGAAGCTGGGGGAGCACGTGACAAATCCCAGAGAAAGAACTGTTGAGTGAGATCTTTCAGAGTGGGTTTTAATACCTTTTCCCTTGGTTTTGTTGTTTTTTTGGTTTGTTGCTCTGTAGTTTGAGTTTGGTAGAAAGGTGAGCACTGTTCTCTTTAAAACAGGAAGGTAATGAACAGTCATTTGTATTTTTTTTTTTTGGGGGGGTATGTGGGTCTTCCATTTCCCTCTGCCCCAGGTTAAAAGTTGGATGGAATATCCAAGGCAGGGACAAGCAAGTATGGCTTTTATGTGAGGGTTTTTGGGGGGTTTTTAAGTTGGTGACACTGTTGCATAAGCAAACTCTTCAGCTGTTTATTTAGCTGATAGCATTTCTAGAAGTGTTCACATATTCATAAAGCAGCAGCAGATACGTCTGAAGCACAGAGATACTTTAACTAGATTTATATGTACTTTTTCCTGTGGTTGTTTCAGTGTTAATTAATAATTTCATTCCCTAACTTCAGTCCAGATTGGTTTTTCCAAATGGCTGCAGCAGTGTCTAAGCTGGGCGACTTAAATTTCTTCATATTGAAAAAAAAATAATTGCACTGTCTACTTCCAGTGTTAAAACCATAAGTCAGAGAGTCTATTTTCTTTTAGAAAATGCAAAAGGTAGGAGATTTTCTCTTTAAAAACCAGGATGCACTTTTTACATGGGCAGAAAATGAAGCATGGGTTTAGAGCGGGGAGGAAACACGGTGTGAAATCTGTATTCCTTTAATGACCTTTGCAGGGTTTCAGGGACGAGGTGCCTTTTAAGGAAGAGCTGGTTGATGAGCCCCACTTGGACTTGGGAAGGTCGTTTCAGCTCTCTCAGAAGGATGATGGGTTTGGGAAGGAGTCCTGGGAGATGTGTGAGTTTCTGACGGGCAGAGCGGACGACGCGGAGGAGGAGCGGGAGATGCTGGTGGATGAGGAGTACCAGGAGGATCCAGCCTTCCTCAAGTGTGGTGATGCAGCAGGTGGAGAGAAGGCAGCTTCACACAGGAACCTGGACACAGAACACTGGGCAAAGCACCTGGAAGCTGCTGAAATGCAAGATTTGAGATCCAGTGTTAGCCTCAAAGAGCCCCTGCAATATCCATTCAGGAGAGATGAAAGGGTAAGGAATGCTGGTCTGAGCACAGATCCCTCAGGGCAGACTCCAAAGCTAAACCCTCAGGACTCTCTCCAGGGTTTTAATTACTAGAATTTAACTGATTTATTTACTTGTGTACCTCTAGCAGAGTCCAGTCTATCCTTTTGTACATGTTGGAAGGTTTTTTGGGTAACTTATTGTCTGTATATTTACCTGCTGGAGTAAAATATGTGGTTGGTGTATTTACAGGCATCCTGAATTTGTGGTTTTACCCAAAAACTTGTGGGTTTGGGGTTTTTTTTTTTGAAGCTGTGCTGATATGGGGCATGTCAGTAACAGCAGAATGTCTCTTCATGGGTTTGATAGTCCAGGGGCTTCAGTGAAAGAAATTCCCTCTTTTCCTCATGTTTTTAAACCCACATCAGTTCCTTCAGCCAGATTGTGTAGTTGAATAAAAAATGATATGGTGGAAGGAATTGTGGCAAGGATAGTGGTGGATACAGCAGCAGGAGGAGTCAGGTTCAGGTGAATTGTAAAACTCTTATTTATACATCTTTCTCAAGTACTGAGAATTATTTGTTCCTTCTGAGTCTTTGTTCATCCCCTCACCAAACAAAAAAAAAAAAGTTATATTATCAGCCTCCCATGCACCAGCTTCTGAGGCGTGTGTGCTTTTATATGAAAAAAATGGAGTGGAAGAGGATTTGACATCACAGCCACAGAGAATTTCAGGTTTAGTTTTGCTTGTCCCCTTAAGCAGTATGTGTATAAACAGATAAAAGTTTCTACTGACAGCTTCATACCAGAATGAACAATATTAAATTTATACATTTGTTACTTATAAAAAACAAATGAGCAAGAGTAAAGAAATTTTTGTCTGAATTACAGGTGAGGAGAAAGACACAGTTGCTTTGTATTTCAATTGCAGATAACATTTCTCATGCCTCTTCTTAATGCAGTGCATAAATGAGCAGTTAGTATTTAAATGAGCAGTTAGTATTTCATAGTTACCTGAATAAATATGAATGTAGCTGAGGAAATGTGTATGTTTGCTGCAAAAATTAATGTTCCTGTCAAATAGCCCTGTGTAAGTTAATACCATTGCTTTCTAACTTTAATTATTTCTTTCCTCCTCTGTGAAGTGTGAAGAGAATGCTGCTATAAGGTCACACTTTTCTGGAACCACAGCTCACAGCAGCTACCAAAAAGACATATTTGATACTGAAGCCACCCAGTCAGAAGTGAAAACTGAGATGGATTTAGGTTTGTGAGAAGGTTTCTCTTTATCTCCTAATTTCATATTTACAAATCTCATTTTTTTACCAAAACACAAATACTTCCAGATGAGAAAATATTCAAATCGGGAGTTCTGCAGGCTCAAGACAGTCTGGCATTAAATGGGTTTCAGTTTTGTAATTTTGCTTCCTCCTCCAAATCTGACCAGTGATAAATAAATACAGAAGTGACAGGCTCTGGAGGTGACTTGTCCAGAAATTTGCAAGTAGCCAGAGATTTGCAAGTGTTGGGTTTGTGATCTGTGCTCAGGAGCAAAGTTTCTCCTTGTCACATGGCCACGGATGGATTTGGTAGATTCATCAGAGAAACAAATTTATCAAGCTGCCTGAAGTGGCACTCCCTGCTTGGCAGAAGGAGCTGCAGGCCCTGTCCAGCCTGGCCTTGACCACATTTGGAACCTGCTGGGATAAAGGGTTTAATTCCAAGGGTGAAAGAATTGGTGGGTGCCTGGACACAGGAAGCAAAACCTCACATCTTCCCCCTTTTTCCACATCTTCCTCCTTTTTTTCTTCAGGGACAAAGCTTCAGAGTGACACCAAAGGATCTGAGCTTGCTGCTGATCCAGAAGCAGTTGGAAAGGAAGCTCTAAAAGAGGAGAATTATGTTTTTCCCAAGAGCCAGGAATCTGGGAGAGTAACCACCTTAGCTCAGCCTAGAGCAGCATCAGGCAGGTATGGAGGAAGATGTCAGGTTTTGAAAGACATTCATTTGATGATCTTAGCTGTGCTCTTGCTTTACTCAGCTGAAGCGTGATTAAAGGCTGTGTGGAGTGCTCAGACAGACAGAGAGGTCTGTAGCTTTCACAGGAGATGGAGTTTGGCTTAAAACCTGAAAACTTCCCATGTTTCCTCCCCTGAGTATTGGGACAGAAATGTGCAAATGGCTCTGCCACCACTGCAGTGAGGGGAGTGTGGATGTGGCCTGGAGGAGAGGGATGTGGCTCCTTCAGGAGCTCTCCTCCTGGTGTTCCCTTCCCTTTGTTCTTCCTTTTGGGAAGAGCAGTTCAGCCAGGGCTCTCAGGGCTCTGCAGGAGACTTTAGTCCTGCCAGTGGTGCTGGGCAACCTTGAGCTGGCACTGGCTGTGGCTATTTGCCTCATCTGCCCCAGTCCTTCCCCCCCAGTTTGGGGTCAGTGGGTGCTGGAGCTTTTGGGGCCTGTTGATTCCAATCCTCAGTACTCCCCTAATTTCATCTGAAATCTTCTCTCCGAGGGAAAGCAGCTCAACAATAAGGTGAGAGGATTATTCTGTAGGGTTTAATGGAACACACAGGATCTGTTCTCCCACTTGGATCATGATGTGCTTACTGCTTTTGGCATGTTTATATCCCTCTCTGAGCATCACAGCATATTTATCAGAAAGTAAATGTTAATTGCTTAAATAGTCATTTCAAATGAGTAAATGCAGTGCAGATCTGTGTATCACAGAGCAGCTTATAAATTTGGTCTGCCCATCATGTTTATTTCTGGAGCATTCCTTAAGTACATTTAAACCTAAATACAAAAATTCCTGTCTGGTCTGTTGCCTCTGTGCATTTGCTTTAAACTGGGCAGTGTGAGAAGGTGTTGCTGTCTCGCTGCCAGATGCAAAATATGTGAGGAATTGTGACCTGGCATGGGTGATGCCTCTTTTATTTCTTATTCCTCCCCTCCCCTCTGCCCTAAATTAGTGAATTACCCGAGAGAGAAGAAGGAGAAGGAGAAGAAACTCCAAACTTCAGCCACTGGGGACCACCACGGATGTATGTTCATATGATCGCATTATTCCTTCCCATTTACCTTTTGTCTTGTTTTTTTCTGTGAGCCACATTAGTTCTTGTTGGGTGTGGGGTTTGTTTGTTGTTTTTTTTTTCTCTTCACCTCTGCCAATTACTTTAAGGTACCTGTGTACCTTGGGCTTTCCTGAAGACAGGGAATTTTTAACAGATGTTCAGCAGAATTCTGCCTTCTATTTATACAGCTGTCTTGGGAAAGGTTGGCTGGTTTAGGTTGTGGATGACCTACAAGTTCTTGCTCATTTAATAACTATTAGGTGTGAACAATGCACATAGTGCTGTGCTGTCTCCCTTTCCAGGGGTTCCCTGCTAAAACCCCCGTGGCAGGATTCCAAATTGCCCAGCCAACTTTTTAGCCACATCCTGGTTGTATTGTTAACATTTTTAGGTGAATTGTTTTTATGGTCCCAAGTAAAATATGATCAGAAAGTTCCTGCTTGAGCTGATGAATATGCACTGAAGTCAGTGTTCAGAAAGTTGTATGAAATAGTTCATTATTTGTCTAACCTGCCCCTTGCAGGGCTTCCCATTCCCAGACACTTTTCTCAAGCTGAAAGAAGATGAGTATTTACTTGAAGATCTGACTTTCTCTGAAATAAAAGCCTCTGCCCAGTGGGCATGGATTGGCAGCAGAATTTTGCTCTTTTTGTGGAGTGAGATCTGCTCAGGATGAAAACTCAGCTCTGTTGAGAGCATTCTCAGGCTTCTGACTTTATCCCTTTACTCTGTTAAATCTTCTTGAAAGACCAGGAGCTTACATTTATTTAAGGCTTTTCATTTGTAGTTTAAAAAAAAAACTGTTTGAAGCTCTTGAAACTACCACTCATTTTTTCCAGTGTTGAGATCTTCAGAGACCCTCACGTGTCTCTTGGAATCAGCATTGTTGGTGGACAAACTGTCATAAAGCGCCTGAAGAATGGAGAAGAACTTAAAGGGATCTTTATCAAACAAGTTTTGGAAGACAGCCCAGCAGGAAGAACAAGGGCTTTAAAAACTGGAGATAAAATACTTGAGGTAAATGGAGATAAACCTTCCTTTTTAGTCTAAGAAATAAAAATCGACTCAAACAGCTTTGGGTGGAGAGAGGGACAAAATACTGCCACCACTTCGTGAAGTATTGGCAACACTTTGTTTTGGAAACCAAAGGAAACCTCTGGTCGTGTTTCTTTTTTCAAGGTCTGACTGTGGAGCTCTTTTAACATTCTCCTCTGTATTTAAGAAAAGATGTGTCCTGGTGTCTGAGGGGGAAGTGAAAAAAATGGGAGTGTCCTCCTCCTGTACAAGTGAGGAATAAGTTACAGCTTATCTATAAGCATAAATTTAAAATATACAAGGACACAGAGTGCTCATACTGAATTATGGGCTGTTATTTTGTGTGTGTGGATTTAGAGTAGTTAACTCATAACCACTGTTTGGGATAAATCCCTGATTCTGGCAGGTGCTGTGGGGGAAAATGTCATTCCTGCCTCTCACCTCTGGTTGATTTTTTTTTACTCATTTTTCTCCAAATTAATACTTCAGAATCTGGGTTGCCAAGCTGATAGTGCTGTTCAGGTTTAGTTTACAAACAGGTAAAACCTGAAAGAGTTAGATCTAACATTATGTAACACTCTGACAATCTTATTCCTTATGTTTTTATCTAGGAGAATTGTTTTGGGCAACATATGGCCATCTTTTAATTATGACTACCAAGTAATACACTTTTCTTTAAACCATCATCGAAGCATACTTTACAAATAATTACTCTTGACTGGTTTTGATGCCTTCCTCAGATACACTAATCTCCTGCAAGTGTGTGTGATGCCTTGTAATGACTCTGTACCTAATAAAAATAAACACTGTTTGTCAGGTTTCTGGGGTAGACCTACAGAATGCCACCCACGAGGAAGCAGTAGAAGCCATCAAGAATGCAGGAAATCCTGTGGTGTTTGTAGTCCAGGGCTTGGCTAATGTACCAAAAGTAAGTTTATTTCTGTTTTTATTCCAAAACTTAGTAAATGCATAACATGCATCTTATTTTAAACTTGGCTAAATTCCTTTCAGCCAGTTCTGTCAATTTTTGTGTCCAAGGACATATCCTTTCAGTCAGTTACAGACCAATTGATAGATTGATTACTTCTCTGGCCTGATTGGAAACTTCATTTGTCTAATTTACATTAGATGTAAATCTGTTGACTAGGTGTTAATTCAATTCTCCCACCTGTGTAGTAAAAGTCTGGCCCTATGCATTTTAATTTGCCCATATTTCATAATCTAGAAATAAACTCTGTTATCCAGAGGAGCAAAGCTGTAATTAAAATTAGTGAGATTCACACCAGCAGCTCCTGTGAAATGTGTCACCAGAGGGACCTGAAATAGTTACCTGGGAGCAAGTTAATCTCCAGGAGGTTTGAGGCATCTCCTCATCTTTGAGGCCAAAGCAAGAAACTTTTTAAAGCCTTAGTAAGAGCAGGCATACAATTTTACCTGCCTGAAGTGCACACAGAAACTCCAAACTTTGGATATAAGAATGTAATTCAGGAAGTCCAGTGAAGGAATGTAATTTATAGACTGCCCTGCAGTGCCCTCTTACACTGGGCAAAATGCAGAGTGCACTGGGGAGCTTTGTTGCTGTCAGGAACTGATTTTGCATGTTTGTTTTGCAGCTGTAATTCTCTCTCTAATGTGGGTAATGTACATTGGTTTTCAGGTGGTTTCTCCTGCCCAGCCTAAGGGAATCAAAGTCAGCAAAGATCAGGATGCAGACAAAGAAAAGAGTGATAAGGTATTTATTCCATTCAGTGCAGTACCCAGGTTTTACTAAATCAAATGGTATAATAGCTTGTGTTCTAACTCTCTGATAAGCTTCCTCCCAAGTCTGAAATTAAATTTGAAGTGTTTTGTTGAAATATCTTTGATTCTATGACTTTTTGCCAAATTCCTGCCAAATATTCTGACATTTCTTCTGTGGGTGTCTGCTGGGTGCTGAAACCCTGTACTTAGCACAGCTCCTCACTGTCATCTCTCTGAAGTACCTGGCTTGCTTCTCGTGGAGGCAAATTGATTCCCTTTGTTCAGCAGAAATAGAGAAATGGCAACATGTACACAAGTAATATCCTCAGTGTGAGGCTGCCTGAAATGAGGTGAAATCATGTTATGGGGTGATGAAATCCAGAGAGTCTCCTGCATTTCCCACAGCTGTGTGAAATGAGGGAAAGGCTGAGGGGTCTGGGGTGCTCAGCTAATTGTGAGGCAGTTACTGCACAGTGGCTGCCAAAGAACTTCACAGCGGCTTTGAAAGAGAAAAAACTCTGTTTGGTAGAAAACAGGGAATTTGTGTTAATAAGGGAATAAGGGAAAAATTCAATTTTTCATTTTCAGCTGTATCACTCTCATGGCCTTGGTGTTTTCCTGTGGGATTTGCCCTGACTGAGGAGTGTAGTTCAGGTGCTTTGAGGGTGTGAGAGCAGCAGGAGCAGAGACAGAATTAATGCAGACAGTAAGTTTTGCCTGGTGCAGTTTAACTACAAATAGGATGAAGTTTCCATTTGATCCTGCTCAGCACTCTGGTGTTTTCTGGGTTCTTGAGAAGGCCCTTTTACCTCCAAAAGTTTTTGTAGGACTCCTTTCAGATCCTGTCAGGGGCAGGAGCAGCGAGGCTCAGTTATCAGAAAAGGTGTTGAAGACATGCTTTCATGCCAGAGGATAATACTTCCAATGAAGCACTTACAATCCCCTTTTCTTGTGTATTTTTTTATCTATATTTCTAATCTCAAAAGCTCTCATCCTCTGGCAACGTGCTGCCTTTAATCTCCAGCACTCCGGTGTGTCGCGTTCTGCGGCGTTCCGAGGTTAAAGAGGGAGCCTAATCTTTTTCAGACCTTTTTCATCTATTGCTGCTATAAACTGGTGGGTGGAATATAGAAGAGCTCCAGTGCATAAATATGTAGCTCCTTTCTTGCTTTGAACATGGGCTCACAAAGCAGTCGTAGTGCACTTCTGTGGGGCTGTCTCAGAGTTGGAAAGAGTTGCTGTTAGTGGATTATTAGTCCACGTCCCTATGGGGAATCAGTGATATTTCTAGTCCAGTCTTCAGAGAGGCACAAAAGAGTCTGGTTTGAAAGCAGCCGTATCCAGCTGGAAAATCTGCCTTTTCCTGTATCTTTTCAAATGCTGAAGGTTTTTCTCTGATTTGTTGGCGTTTATCCTCCACTGTTGATCTGTTTGTTTCAAAATGAGCACTTTCATTTATGTAAAACCACTTAAAACAATAGTGGATGAATCAGGTGCTGACATTATTTTGCTGATTGGTTGTGTGAGCTGTGCTTTTGCCTCTGTGTTGATACAAAAACGTGGTGCAACAGAGTGGCCAGGCACAATTTTCTTGTCTGACTTTTCAGTGGGACAGAAGGGATAAGAGATATTTGTCCCTCTGAGCCATAGAAAACTGCTGGGTAAGCTTGGGTGCCTCGTGTAATTTCACACAGACTTTCTAACAAATGTTTAAGGTCTTAAAAAGCCAAAGGGTCAACATTTAGACTGTAAGTTATTACTAAATTACAGCGATAATAAAGTGACTCATTTGTCATAGGCAGCTGAGAGCAAGGCTGCAGATTTTCCATCTTTACCTGCCCAGTAAAGTGGAACCCAAGTCCTCCCTTGCTTCCTGGATCATCTGGATCTTGCACAGTTCTGTCTGTGCTGGCTTCAAGAAAAGAGTAGGAGGCACCATTAAGTGTGTTACATCCTTTTGGCAAACAGCTGTTGTGCTGCCAAGTGCTCTCCCTGCACGCTTTTGCTACTGGTGGATGGGATTAATTCCATTTATTACTGTGTTCTGTGCTCAGTGCAGTGCCTTCCTGTTACATTTTTTAAATGGATGAGATGACAGATATTTTTACCTCTCAAATTTTTCCACATATTACAGCTCACTACTTGCACCATTCTATACAAATCCAACTTTGAGAATTTAAAAATCAATATGCAGGTTCAGCTTTCATGGCACACAGTGAAAAAAAAAAACCAAACATTATCCTGGGCTTGGTTTGGGTGTCGTGTCGTATTTCCCAGCCACAGAAAGAATTAATTACAGGAATTCTGGGTGCTCTAATGGCATCTGCTCCCTGGTGTTCCCTCTCCAAAGTGCATCCTGCTATTAGCAGTGGGCTTGCAGGGGATGCAGCTGAGCATCGTTGAGTGGGGTGGAGGTGCAAACCAAGGCAGGAGCCAGTTCCTTGGAGCTGTAAAACCAATTGCTGAGCTGAGCCAGTGCCTCTCCAGCCTCAGAGCCTGCTCTGCATTCCTGCCATGCGCCGCTATATGCATCATTATAGGAGCTGCCTGTATTTATGTGAGGTAATAGAATTTTATTGGGAGATATAATTCAAAACCTTTATTAAATTTACGTCAAAACACGGACGGACTGTGATGTTTAAATATTCATGTATGGACTAAGAGGATTGAGTTCTTATTTTATATTTCTTTAAAATTGATGTTTATCAGCACCAGTTCTGTTATGGAGGCTTATGAGAAACAGGGTATGACTCAATGTTTGTTTTTAACCCTTGATTAATGTTCACACTTTGATGTTTATGACAGTACACAAGTATTTTATCAACAAGTAAATGTGCATGCACAATTGTGTTTTAGTTTCTTTTTCTTGATGCTCAGTGTCACTTCTTGCACAAAAAGCCTTTGCTGCAGAATTTAGCATTGTAATTAAGTGCTGTGTCTGTGCACATTCAGTGCAACAGACAATGGGATTTTTTTTCATGTGCTCAGAGGTTACAAAACATGTAACTCATTGTCTTTGGATCCATCAGAGAAAATATGGGGCTCCACCTCCCATGAAGCTGCCACCTCCTTACAGAGCCCTCGAAAGGCATCACGCAGAGGAGGCTGCTCTGGATGAAGAGGAGGATGAGGATGCTTGTGCAGAGGGTGAGTAGTGCTCCAGTCGTTGCACCAGATCACATTTGTGGCACACAATCAGGTGCTGATAAGCCTTCATGCCTTTCATTGCTTGTGGGAAGTGGTGCTCAGTGTCAGATCATCACTCCTCAGCCTGGTTTGTAGCTGAGATGGCTCTTCTCCCCAGCCAGGCTCCCAGAGCTCAGCTCTTCTGAGGAGATGCAGGAAGGGCTGGGTTTATTTTCAGCCCCAGAACAACCAAGCAGTGTCTGGAGGAGTTGCTTGGGCAGGGATGTCAGCAGTGAGTGGAGATGTTCTGTTTTACTGCTCTGATTTCAGTGGTAGCCCAGCAGCTGTAGCTCGAGGACTATGGGTGCAAAACACCAGAAATCCTGGAGCTGATCCCAGGCAATGCTGTTCAAGCAGGATGGGTTCCTTTAAAAATAAAAATCTGCTGGTTTGTTGTTTTGGATCCCCTGGTTTTGTAGCACTCTGCATGGGAGAGGTTCTGCAGTTGTCCCATGGGGGATTTGTGGTGGTGCTGCCTCTGTGGAAGAGCAGGGACCTGAGCAGGAGGAAGCAGTGCAAGTGGAGAGCTCCTGGCAGCATGATTTAGATTCCAGCTGCTTTTGAATCACAACTTCAGTTAATTACAACTTTGGTTAAATGGAATATTATTATCCATAGCTTATCTTGCAGTAAAATATTTAGGAATACTGAATTGCAATTAGGAGGCCTAAATTACTTTCTAAAATCAGTTACCTTGTATTTTTTTTTTATCTTTATGCTTTTTTGTACCAAATCAGTGTAAGGTGAGATGAGGCCTTGACCAGCCTGGTCTAGTGGGAAGTGCCCATGGCAGGAGGTGAATTGAGATGATCTTTAATGTCCCATCCATCCCTGTAACACTCTGTGATTCTGTGCAGGCTTTTGTTGGGCTTTAGTTTGGTTTTTTTTGTTTGGTTTTTTTTGCTACAGTGATTTTTCTCATCATCTTGAGCTCTCAAACTGACTCAGTAAAGCTGCAGTTGTAACAAACTCATTCCAGCTCGTTATTGAGGTTCTAATTCCAGGTAAGGGATAGGTGTGATATGTAGGCTGACACCTGAGTTATCTAATTAGGATGTGCCTCAATCCAGGTGCTTGCTGGGCCTGAGTTAATACTTTGCACAGAAGTAATTCCTTATTCATGGGCTTGGTCATTTTTTAGCTCTCCTGCCATCCCTAATGATATTGCTGGCTGAGGCTGGAAGCTGAAAAGGTAAAGCTGCTGCTGATATTAAATTCATCAATCCTGCCAGGCTTGGCAGCAGCACACAGATCTGTTCAGGGGAATCTCTCTCTTGCCTTTTTACTGACTGAAGTTGAATGTTTTGCTGTAGCTATCTTTTCCAGGAATCTTGGGAAACAGAGATACTTTCTTCCTCACCTCATTCTGTTCCTTTAAAAATTAAGAACAGGCCAAGGAAGCTTAAACTAAGTTTGTGCCCCAGCCCTTGCAGTAAAAAGCATGTTAGAAATGATCCAACTGTACTTAATGACATTAAGCATCTTGGCAGCTGTGGAATGGGCTTTTACAGAGTCCCTGCTCTGTGATCACTTGAAAAACAAAGTTTTCTCTGCAAATTCCAGTTCAGTATTGTTTCTGTGAACTACTTGATGCTCCTAACTTCTGTGCTGGCTCTTGAGCACCTTTCCCAGAAATCCCAACCTGGACAAGAACTTGTCTTTCTGTACTGCCCATTTGTGTGTTCATATTGCTCTGCTCCTTACCCACTTACCCAGCTAATTCTGCTGGGTTTGGGACTTAAATCAACAGGTGAGCTGGATTTAGTGTCTTCCTTATTTAGAAGATAAAGTTCCTTCCAGAAGGAAGATGTGGTGTCAGCCCAGGTAAATTCACCTCATAACCTCTCCTTTATTTGCTTCCTGTGGTTCTCAATCTCTGTCCTGGAAAGCTTTGGAGGGCATTTTGAGGTGGGACAGCTGTTAAACCTGTCCTCTTGTTTTGCTCCTGATGGATTTTACGTTATTTTTTAGCATTCTTATTAACACAGCTGTGGTGTCAGGAACCTGCTCATCAATTTCTTTCAGACTCCAGAAATACTTCATTTGCTCTGCTTGACATTTTTTGTCCTTGCTTATCAATTCTTTAAACCCTCCCCCTCATCTTTTGTCTCCACATCCTCCATCATTCCCCAGACTGAAAAAGCAGAGCACTGTCAGTCTTCCTGCCATATTTGAGAATTTTTCTTTCCTGTCTGTCCCATCCTTATTGCCTCAGAGTCTCCATGGTTTGTCTGTTTTCCCCTTAAAGTGACTGAAAAACCTTTTGATGTTGATTTAATTTCCCCTAAAATCTAAACCCACTGGCCTTTTGGCAATTGCTCCCTTTTATTTCTGCTTTCCCACTGCTGAAGCTGCAGCTCTCATTGCTGACCTGGAACCTGAATTCCTGTTTGGAGCAAACAATCATTTCTTGTACCTGTTCTCCCTTTTCTTTCCAAGGGTTGGTTTTGATCCATCAGGGCAAATCCTTGTTGGGAACAGAACTCTGAGGTAGTTTTTGGTTTAGAGAAACTCCAGACACGTCCTCGTGTTTCTGTGGTTTAAGAAGTTTAAAGTTCCAGGTGTTTTTGTTGTTTGTTTCTGTTTTTTTTTTTCAAATATGACTCTTGCACCCAAGACCTTTTAGTTTCAGATCTGCTTCTCCTTTGCTTCATGCCTCCAGTACTTCCAACATCATTTCCCAAGTTCTTAGATGGCTTTTCCTTGACTTTGAAGGCAAGTTGAAAGTTGCATTTCCTCTTGTTTTATTTCTTCTTCTAGTGGCACTGCCAAATCTTTGTCTGAACCCAGCTCTGACCCTGTGTGTGGGTTTTGTTTTCTCTTTGCTTTGAGGTTGCTGTTTCAAGTTCATGCATGGGAACAGTTTTGCACAACCTGCAGCTTGTCCATCCTGCTGCAAAAGGAGCTTTCAAACTGCTTCATCCTCCAGACCTGAAACATTTTGGAGTTTTTCCTTCCCATGTTTGCCCGTGGCAGAGCCTGTTTGGTGAAAGAAGTTTTGTTGTGTTTTTTTTAGACTTCCCAAATCTGAAAAACGCGGGGTTGTTAATGGGATTTTTTTTTTTTTTTTTTTTTAATTAAAACAAGTGAAAGGAGGGGAAGGCACACAAAGGGGCTGTTTGTGAGCAGCTGTGCTGCAGTGGGCACTGGTGTGTTTTCCTGCAGTGGGATGGCTGGAGGAGTGCTCCAAGAACCTGCTGATGGACTTGTGTGCACCCCGTGGTGGCTCCTTGCCATAATGAGGGGGTGGTAGTAAAAAGGAGCAGAGGAAATGGCTGGGCAGAGCAGTTTGTAATGGAATTTTTGGTGAGGTTTTCCTTGGGGAATCCCTGGCTGTACAATTTGGATAGGCTTTCATGACCAAGCTGCAGCAAACTTAAATTAGACAGGAGAGCTGAAAAACCACTCCAGAAAAACTGAAAGGACAGCTGTTGAAAGAACTTGAAACCCTTAATTTCAATTGCTGTTATATCTTTAGTGGAATCTTTTGTCAGTTAGTTGACTGAGATTGATCTGGTTGGTTTCTAAAAAGTCTGAAATAATAAAACTAGATGGTAATAAAAAATTTGTGGAAGGTGGCTTGGATAATGGACTGAGCTACTGCTGTGCTCAGACTTCCTGTCTGCAAGGATATTTAACTGTATCTAATAAGGGGATAATAATGCCCCCTTCCTCTTATTTTGTCTCTAGATAATGTAGAAATCAATGAAGCTGTAAGAAGGCATAATGATTTATCTTCCCAAGATGCTTTTTGAGGAACAGTGGTTTCTCTGCTAAAGCAAGAGATTTTAAAACTTCTCTGGTATTTTGACTTTGCATTCTTGACTCAGAGGATGGGGAGGCCCTGGCATGGAGAAGTTGTGGATTCCCCATCCCTGGAAGTGTCCAAAGCCAGGTGGGATGAGCTTTAAGGTCCCTTCCAACCCAAACCATCCCATGGTTCTGTGATTGCCCGTTGTGATGAGTCTGTGGGTGCAGCAGGGTTGGGCTGGGATTGGGCAGCTCTTGTCACACCTGAGGTTTTTGGCAGCATCCAGGTGCCAGTGATGCCTGTGACCAGCACAGTGGCTCTCATTAAAAATAAAAGGTGGAAAAAAGGAATCCAGCTCAGGGAAGATATGGTCAGGTTCATGGGTAGGAGAAACAGGATCTCTGGAAGTGTCTGTGTACTGCTGTGATTGAGGCTGGCAAGTGATGATCAGCATTTTGGGAAAATGCCAGGATTATTAACAAATTACTAAATAAAAGCCAACTCACTCACAGTTCCTGGGTAGCTCACTGTTTGGAGTCTGCTGTGTGCAAAGTTGTGCTGAAACAAATGAAAAGCAATCCTAATTTCTGCTTTTCATTTTGGGGGGGATCAGCTGAAAATGTTGATCTCCAGTGGAGGCAGCTCGTGCAGCCAAACGCTGCCTCTCCAATAGATGTCACTGCAATCAACAGCAAACAGAGATGATGCTCAGAGGGGAAGATGTAGCTTGGGAAAAGGCTTCAAGCTTTGTGAAAATAAAATATTGCAAAAGTAGTAATTGCAAGATCTAATGTTCTTAAACATAGTACCAAGTGTGTTTAACACGGTGGATTTCCTTAGATCAGGCAAGAGCCAGGATTAGACAAACAGAGCAGACACTTTCATTTTTCAGCTCCATGTTAATCTCTATTTAACGTGACTCAGTGCTGCTAATCTTCTTTTCCCATTCTTGTTCTGACCCATAATTAGCTCAGATAGGTGGGGTTTGGGAGCAGCCCTGAGATCAGATCCAGAACGTGCTGGGCAGAGCCCCACAGCTGCCCTGCCACTCTGGGGTGGCTGAGGGAGGAGATGCCACTGCACTTTGAGGCTGTGGGTTCATTTGGGGTTCTGCTGCTGGGCTGGTTTCCTCCCTCTCTCTGTGAGTCACACGCACAGTTATCATCTGATGAAGTATTGCGAGAGGAAATTACATTTTTGATGAAGTAATAGTAAAATTGCAGCTGGGACTTCTTGTGGTTTTTTACTGTGTGCTTGACATAATGCACTGAACAGATGGCTGTGTGTGTGCTGTGAGACATATTCTAAAGGAAGGACAATGAACTTTAAAAATGAACAAATTAATGATATTAACGAAATAACTGAGTATTTTGAGTTGTTTTAAATGTAGCTTTTGGAAGAGGGAATTAGTAGGACTTCCCAAAATAACTAAGTATGTTTATGAATTCAGAGAGAGATTTTATCTTTGCTTTTTTTTAATTACTAAATGAAGGATTTTGAGTCATTTCAGCATTTCAGTTCAGCATTCATTGCTTAGTGAAACTAATATCGCTTGTTTGGGGTTTCAACAAAACACAAGTTATGGTGAAGTTTGAGCCTTTTTATGCTTATAATGACAGACTGGTTTTGTTTTCTGACATTAAAAAAACCCCAAAACAAAACAAGCAAACCCTATGCCACAAGCACATATCAGTGTTGGGAAACTGCAAGGTCTGCAGCATCAGAGAACAGCGGATTTAATGAAGCCGTTCGTGGGAGAGAAATTAATTTTTAACCCCTGTAGCTCTCAGGAAGAAGGATGCTCAGATAAATGAGATTATTAACTGCTCCTTTGCCATGCAGTGGGTCATTAAGCAGGAAGGCACCTGCAGCTGCCAGCCACACAGCCAGGCTGGGGGTGCCTGGTGTTTGGGGATGGAGATGTCACTCGGATGCTGGCAGAGCACAAACAGCAGCTGGGAGCATCCGTGGGTCAGATGTGGGAATCCAGGGATCTGCTGCTCCCTGCGTGCTTCCATAGGCAGCTCTCCTCTGCTGGCAGATGTAACTGGGAGCTTGTGGGCAGCCTGAAATTAATATAATTGATGGCATCTCGTAATAGAAACAGACAGACGGCTTGCCCTTAAGGAGAGGAAAATCTCAGCAAAATAGGCCCAAGGTCGTCAGAAGAAAGACAAGCCCTGAGCCTGTGTGTGATGAGGATTTGAGCTGCTTACAGCCCTGAATGTTTGTCAGGAATGCAGATTTCCTGACTACATGCTGGTACAGCAATGGTACAAGGGGGTTTCCCAGGTAAGGATTCGCATCTATCTCTATGTCGTGTTTGTTTCCAGCAAGTCATTTTTAAGCATTTTTAGTGATAATTTACAACTAGTGAAGTGCTGGAGAAAGAAAATAATAGCAGATATCTTTTTTTTTTCCTTTCCTTCAGTTTGAGGCATGGACATATAGCATGATTGGAATATTGAATGCATTTAATAGCTTTAAAATATTTTCTCTTGTGTTTGCTTATAAATCGTTGCTTCTGTGTGTGCCAGTGCTCAACATTCTTGTATACAAAAAACTGACTGGAGCACACAGTGCTTGAAGTATAAGAATTCGTAGCATTAAATTTCTTGCTGTATAGAATAATCTACTCTTCCATAACTGTTATTGTAATGCAGAGACAGATGGCTGCATTTCCTTCACTTTGCTTGTTAAGAACGTGTTAGGTAAATGTTTTTAGACTAAAATAAAAAGCTGCTGGGAATCTAAACTGAATATTCAGCAATTTTCGTGGTAGAAGGAGGCAAAGCAAGAATAAAGCAACGTGATAGTAAACAAATGAGCTCTTTGCAATGAAGGATAATCTAATCTTTAAATATTGCCTGAGATTGCATTTGTTCTTAGGTAAGATCTTTTCTTCCAACACCAGCCAGGTACCCAGAGAATAGCACTGAAATGCTGGGCATGAAATGCACTGATTTGATGTTATAAGGTTATTTCATTGTCTGGGGCTTGGTGCAGGTGGCTGATGTTGTTTGGGATCTTTGATCTCGCTCCGGTGCTACAGATAAGTAATTTCAGATTGAAGATAATGTCTGTGGTGTAAATCTGTAAACACAGGTACAAACTTGCCTAGAGAGGATGATCCAAGTAGGTCTTTATGCATTGCTCTCACCAAAGTACTCTTAATATCACTGCAGTGACTTGCAACTAAAAATATGTTAAAAGGATGTAAATATTTAAATAGGTGAATGAAAGGCAGACACCAGCTCATAAAAGGTGGTTATGTGTTTATATTCTTGACTAATAACCTGATTTTTAGATGGGAAGATATCTTTCATCATTACCGCCGTAAATGATGTTGCTCTAGTGCACAGAGGAAAAAAAAATTACAAAGAAAACTCCACGATGCCTCATGTCTTGCCCAGACTAGCACAGCATTGCTTCTAGTTAGAACACAGAGCAGATAATTTTGTTACAGAGCTATTATGCAAATAATCTGCTTGGTTTAGGCAGTAGCTGCTCCCAATATGTAGTGAAGTAAGGCTCTAACAGAAGGGAAATAGAAAAAAATGTTAAATGACAATAATTTTATTCTTTACAGACATTACCTAGTTCTGCACAGTATTGCAGCAATTGAGGCAGCTGCCCAGAATGACTTCTTGAACTGTCAGGAGAAAGTTGAAATTATTTTTTGCTTCTCAGTCTGAAGACTTGATTCTCCTTTATTCCCTGTCATGTCATCAGTTTGAGCAGGTGTGTAATTGCTCTTTATCAGGGTAGGTGGCATTTAAAGAGCAATCCAGAGTATTTATCTCTAGGTGTGCTGGCTGCAGTACACTGTGACAGACCAGTGAAAATTTGCTTTATGCCTCGTAATGGCCACGTGGGTATTGAAAACTGATTGCAAGCTGAAGACATTAGGAAGGAAATCTGTGTGCAGATAGATTTGTGTGTGTGTGCTGCCTGCATCAGATGAGCATCTCTATTTTATCACCAAATTCAGAACACTTTTGCCATTTTGGCTTTAGGGGAGATGTGGCAGCTGGCTGAAGGGCAGGTGGTTCTTTCTGCTGCCCCAGAAGCAATAATGAGTCTTTTATAATCAGTGTGATGATGTGCATGTCTGCTTTCTTCATCAGTGCTTGGAGATCGTGGCTTCTGCTTCTCTCTCTTTGCTTCCCCAAAAAGTTGTCAGAGGAAATGTTATAAACTGAGCTTGCCCAGGGAAGCTGAGGCTGCCCCTGGATCCCTGGAAGTGTCCAAGGCCAGGCTGGACAGGGCTTGGAGCAGCCTGGGACAGTGGAAATGATGCCTCAGGTTTTGGCTTTTCTATTTTCACATTCTGTGCTGCTTTAGTGTGTGGGTCTGGGCTTCACATCAGGGCATGGTGAGCTCTCTGCACAGAGCAGGGACACAAAACAATTCCTGCTCCAGCTGGGGACCAAGGACAAATGAGCCAAATCTCAGCCCAGGAGCACAAACGACAGGGGCCGGAGAGAGAAAAACAAGCAGGATGGGAGTGCAGAAGCTAAAGCTGGAATTGGACAATGAACTCCAAGGTGCAAATGGAGCAGAACTGATCCCAGTGACAGAGCCCGTGCCCGGGCTGCATTTTGGGACCATTTTGGTTCATCTTGGGTGCAGCCCTGGCTGGGCTCTTGTGCTGCCCAAGGTGGATGCATGGAGGAAATCTTTTTAATAAATCCCTGCTTTATTCTGTAACTCTGCCCAGCCTCTGCTCTAGGGCAGCCTCACAAGGCATCAGAAGCTGTCCCTGCCCATGGCAGGAGTGAGATGAGATTTAAGGTCTCTTCCAACTCAAACCACTCCATGATTCTGTCATCAAGGAAACAGCAAATTTGGGCTGCTGTGGCTGGGAAGGGATGGGGCTCTGCTCCCCAGGGGCATGGGGTCAGCACCTCCCTGGAGACACCCCTCAGTCCAGGCCACCTGGGGAATGGGAAGGGATTTCCAGCATGCAGATGGCACATCAGCTCCTGGTGCTGTGAGCTGCCAGCCCTGTCCTTGCCCTGCCCTCCAGCTGCTGCCAGGATCCACAGCTGGAACTCAGATCCAAGGGCAGAGTTCATGTTCCATCAGATCCTGGGCTTGTTTTGGGAGTGAGAGGGAGCCAAGTGGAGCAGTGGGGTTCCTGAGCCAGGAAGGTACAGCAGGGGCACAGGACAGGTGAGGGGACTGCTTGTGGCCATGGTCTGGGGGAAGGACAAGAGTGGGGAAGAACTCTGCTCCTCTCCTCCTGCAGACAGGCCAGCACAGAGCCAGCAGCCATCCCAGCAGCTGAGCCAGCTGAACTGAGACCTCCTGCTCAGCTGATGAGTGGTCCAGGGGACAGAGGTGCAGGTGAATTACAGACCTGGTCTGAAGCTGGGAGGGCTAAACCTTGGCTTTGCCAGATCATTTGTGATGGTTTTGTAAGTACTAAGTGCTTTGGGCAGTGGAGTTCTGTTTTGTTTCAGTGCATTAGGTAGTTTCAGAGGGGTTTTGTGTCCCTTTAACTGAAAAACGAGCAGGAGAGTTACCACAGATTTATAAATTCTGGTGGGATTTTTCTGCAGTTTCAGAATGGTAAGCCTAAGTGGATTGTTTTAACCTGTAAATGTTGTGCTTGTACAGTATCCTGAACTCTGCATCTCTAGAAAAGCACAGACTCCCCACTCCTTGGGGTGAGGTGAGAAATCAGCATTTCCATGGTGTGATGGTCCTGGGAATATTGCAAGGTACTGCAGATAAGTTCCCATACTTGCAGTGTGCTGTTACTCACTGATGAGCCACCTACCCAATCTGGGAGGGATTTGACAGGAAAAGCCAGAGGTGGGAAAGCACAGGGCACTTTCCTGTGTGTGCACTTGCATGTGGAGCTGAGTTGTGGCTCTGTGCTGTGAGAGCAGAGAGGGATTCCCCTCCCAAATGGCTCTGTGCTGCTGGGCCTCCATCCCTGCAGGTGCTCTGGGAGCAGGCAGCCCTCCCTGTGTGCTGAAACGTCACCAAGGTCACTGTGTCACTCACTGCAGAGTGGGGTGGCCCTGGGAGCTGTGTGCCAGTCCCTGCTCAGCCTCAGCACAGCCAGGAGAGAGGGTGAGATTCCCTTGGTGCCTGGCCTCTGCTCCCTGTGCCAGCCTCACCTCAGCCTGGACCTTCAGATCTTGACATTTTCCTGCACTGAACCATAAACCTTAAGACAAGGTTCTGAACCGGAAAATTTTTTTTTTTCCTCTTTTTCGTTTGGTAAAAAAATCTGGTTTAAACCCATAAAGTTTGGCTGTAATTTCCTCCATCCATTTTGTAACATGTTATTCTTTTATGGATATGACAGATTATTTAAGGATTAATTCAGGATCACTTTGTTGTGCATCATTAATGGATTTAAGTAGACAATGCTGTAATTTTAGAGCAAGAGTTCATTTCAGGATTGAGCTGTTAGAAGTGTAGATCATGTGATTTTTAAAATATTGTTTGTATGGAAGATGTGGGTTTTTAAACACTGTTTTTCAAGGGCAGAAAGCCACTGAGGGACCAGCCTGGCAGTGTGGTGTCTGGTGAGATATCTCTGAAGGGCTGGGAGAGGAGTGGAAGGGGAAAAAATAGGAGGAGATAGGAATGTGTGATGCCTTGTGAGGCTGCCCTAGAGCAGAGGCTGGGCAGAGTTACAGAATAAAGCAGGGATTTATTAAAAGGATTTCCTCCATGGATCCACCTTGGGCAGCACAAGAGCCCAGCCAGGGCTGCACCCAAGATGAACCAAAATGGTCCCAAAATGCAGCCCGGGCACGGGCTCTGTCACTGGGATCAGTTCTGCTCCATTTGCACCTTGGAGTTCATTGTCCAATTCCAGCTTTAGCTTCTGCACTCCCATCCTGCTTGTTTTTCTCTCTCCAGCCCCCGTTGTTTGTGCTCCTGGGCTGAGATTTGGCTCATTTGTCCTTGGTCCCCAGCTGGAGCAGGAATTGTTTTGTGTCCCTGCTCTGTGCAGAGAGCTCACCATGCCCTGATGTGAAGCCCAGACCCACACACTAAAGCAGCAGAGAATGTGAAAATAGAAAAACCAAAACCTGAGGCATCGTGTGATGGATGAGGGAGCAAGGAGAGCTCTGTGCAAGGGTGAGCAGGGGCAGCTTGTGAGCCAGGGGTGGGAAGGGATTGTGTGAGGAATGGGGAGCTCAGCTGAGCCTTTTGGGGCCAGGACGTGGCTGCTGTTTGTGTGTGCAGGAGGGATGGGGATGGGGATGGGGATGGGCAGGCTCTGCACAGGGACACAGAGATGGGGAAGTTTGTGAGGGTTTTAATGAGTGGTCAGTACTGCAGCTGATGGAGTTGGTTCCTACAGATTTGTGTAGGAAATTCACCTGGCTTGGGTGTGGAGGAAGGTGTGAGCTCCACTTTGAGTTTTCCTGTGGCTGGAGTCTTTCCCTTCAGAGAATTCTCTGGCTTTATTAAAGTGTGAGCTCACACTGAAGCCTTTCCCCCAGCCAGGGTGTTTTTCAGGTTTCTCTCCTGCCTATTTTCATGAGTTTTTTACAGCCCCTTTGAGACCCCTGCTCCACTATGAGGTTTTCTGCCAGTCCAGAGGTTTGGGGCAGGAGCTTGCATTGCACGGGGGGTGGTTCATATGCTGTGTTCCTGTAGAAAAACAGAATAAAATTAGCTACTCTATTAGACCTAAGCTTAATTTCTATTAGGAGACTAAAACATAATTAATAAACACTGGAGCAGGACCCCTGGGCTGCCTTTGGAAGGCCTGGCACCTCTCTGGTGGGTTGCCATCTGCTGGATGTCTTGCTTGGCCATCTGTGATGACACAAAGCACCTTGAGACTTGTGGAGCTCCACACCACAGTTCCCAGAGGTCAGCTGGCCATGTAAATTTAAAAATAAAATAAAATAGAAAGCAGGGTCCATCGAGCTCCAGCTTACCCAAAAGACAGTGTTTATTATTGAACAGTAAGTCTTGGATGCATCTGAATCATTTTATTTGAAAGCTAAATTCCATAAGAGGGGGGAAAAAATCAATTGAATACCAAGCCAAAAGAATTACAGTAAAAATTACCATACCCCACTCTTGCTTCTCCCTCAGGCGTTTATTTTTTAACTTTCCCTTAGTTGATTCCCTCCTCCAGTCAGAGTGGAAAAAGTGAGTATTTAATATAGTAAAGTTTACCCATTTAGCTCTTCCTCCTGGATTAATCCTTGGGGATGGATTTCTTTTGCCAGAAGGAAGAAGAGAGAGTGCTTGACATATTGCAAGTCTCTGCTCACATACATCATCAATTTCCTGATTATAATTGTGTTCATTTCAAAAATGCCCAAAGCTTAATGCATTAATATCTTTATTTCACTAAATACATTAGAAGAGAAGCTATTTGTTGTCTAATAACATATTTTGGTACTAAAAAAAAAAGAAATCATCTCTTCAAATACTCTGTTCACTTCTTTGTGATACAATTTTTCATCTGCAGAAAAATGAATGCCTTGCTTAGCACCCCTTATTTGAAGGAAAGGTGTCTGACCCTGGCACTTTTATTTTACTCTTTTGGGAAAGAGAAAACAGCTCTGCCAGGCTCTGTCCTTTGGAGAGCTTAAAAATAATCAGAATAGAATTTCTAATACAAAATATTGTTTTATTTAATCAAATCTATCAAGTGTTATGATGTCATAAGTCCAGCACAAACCTGATTAACTTCTCCAAGACTCTCAGGACAGCTGATTAAATAATGTTTATGGCTTATTTAGGGAGAGCTTTATGATTTCACAGGGTTATTCAGTGGGGGATTTGTGTGGGGAGGAATTGTTATCCCTTCCCCTGTGCAGGTTCCCCTGCCTCCCCTGATGGGGCAGGAATTTAGGAGTTTGGCAGCTGTAAATGCAGAAGTTGCTGCCTGACTAACACTGGCAGTGCTAGAAGAAGATCTGTGTTTCCATTAGCACAGGGCACCCACTTACTTTCAATTTATGTCACATAAAAAAATTGAAAATTCCTCCTAAAGCTCTTGTGTCCATTTTAGGGAGGGACCTCTGAATGAATTCTTTATTTAGTTGATGCCTTTCTCTTTTGGGGTAACAGCCATAACCCAGCAGTGGGTTTGTGTTTTAGTGGTTTATCCACACCAGAAGAGTTCACTCACTTTGTCATCCTCTAATGAAAACCTCCTCCAGGAGGGAGGAGTGGGTTTGGATTTGGCACAGAGGAGGGAGGAAGGAGCTTCTCCTCCATCTCCACTTCTCCTGGGCTAAAACATCATCTAAAATCAGAGTACTGGGCTGTGACCAACACACCAGACACCATAAATTAGGGCACAACAGCTGAAGAAATGGAGATAAATAGCAAAGAAAGATTATTGTGTATTTATGACCAGAAGAGCCCCAAAGTGGAATTGCAGGGTGCATTTGTTTTGTTCCAAGGCACAGAAATCTGCAGCAGTGCCAAGTTTTCATTTTACCTCAGCAATCAAAGGCAAGCCATGACACTGGGAAACTCAGGTTTGTGCCTAAGAGAGCCTGATGGCTCAAGGACAGTTTGGTAGCTCAGAAGTGGTCAGGTAGTTTGTACATGTTTGAGGAGCTGTAGTTAGTTTGATGGAAGACAGAGCAGGTATGAACCTAACAAAATACTGATAAAATAAATAATAATACTGATAAAAAATAATATAAAATAATTCTTTTATATAAAAATATATATTATATAAAATATAAATAAGATATATAAAATATGAATAAAAATATAAAGTATAAATAATATATAATATATTGGATAATATATATTCTAAAATATATGTTATGGAATACAATATAAAATATAAATGAAAATACTAATGTAAATACTAATAATATAAATACTGATATAATAAACACTGCCTAAATCTGAAAAAAAAAAGGAGGTAAACCATCTGAACAGCACTGTGGGGCTGGTCAGATCTTATCCATAAGTGAAAAGATCTCATCAGCCATTGTCCACCTCATGACTGATCCACTGTCACCTCATGTCCTCTGAAAGCTAGATATGCAGCTTTTTTAATATTTAGCTGCTTTTTCATTTAAATTTGCTTTGCATTTCATTTAAATCAAACATTTTCTGCTTTTAACACGCACTGGAAGTTTTAAAAGGCAATCTTCATAGAGATCTGAGCATACTCTAACCCATCAGCATAGTTTTCCTGAATAGCTTTTTTCATTTAAAGTCTGTGTGCACCCAGAGAATTGAGAGGAACCTGGACCCAGCACTGACCCCAGTAAAAATCCAGCTTTTGCCCTTTTCCTCAGCAGCCTGAAACAAAAGAGCTTTTCTCTCCCCAGCTCCTTCAGTGAGAATGAAAACAGCTTATCAAACCTGAGCAACTGGTTAGGGGCTGAGAGAGGATATTTTCCTTTGCTGGAGTGTGAGAGCTGTCAGCTGGAGAGTTGTGGAAGTGTTTGTGGGGTGGCAGAGCCTCTCTGAGGTCACTGCACAACGAGCTGTGTGTGAAACCCAGAGACAGAACCCTGGGCAAAGTGGAAATTAGGCTATTAAAACCAGGCTGGGTCACCACAGAACAGCCATTATCTGCCAGGAGAGCAACAGTGCTTCTGTTAAATATCCCAGTTTTAAAGGAAAACTGGCAGTAAGGAGATTTTTTTCCTGTATTAATTACAACTTTGTGTGCAGCGTTTTTATTACGAAGCTGTTGTTTCTGATTTAATTGCATTCTCATGTCTCTCCAAATGCAAACAGTATATGTTGTTAGGAAAAATATAAATTATAGAGGGAAATATCTCTTCACAATATCTGATGTGATTAATTAATTAAGCAAATGTATCATAAATTTTATATTTCCTTAAGTGTTTATATACCTTATATACATACTTTAAATACTTAGATCCCCACAGTAGGTTTAAAAAAGGAACATGCAATGCTAATACAATATTTTGGTGTAAGTAAATCTATTTTTTGTAGTAACTAGCTTGGCAGTTACAATCGATCTTCAGCAAAACAACTAAAACCTAAACATAGTAAAGAGGATTAAAATTTCTTGTTAAGATTGCCATGGAATTAATTCACAGCTGAAGTAGCTGGTCATGATCAATCTTCTGTGGGGTTCTTGCTGTCTCTGTAGTTCCCAGCCCAGCTCCGTGGGCATTTCCCTGGGCTTTACACTCCCAGTGATTCATCCAGCTTTAATCTGTTCCATCACTGTCACAGCACATTTCAAAACTGCTGTGCAAGCAGCCTCAAGGCTTCTGGGGTGGGGGTTTTTAATCCCAAAGTTTGGTGCAGGTGTTGTCAGGTCACTGTGGCGTGGCTTTGCTGTGTCCCAGGGATGTCCTGTCACAGCAAAGGGATGTTGGGACTCTCCACCATCTCTTGTCCCACTGCCCACTGTCATTTCTCCTCTTCACCTGCTCTTCCACCACCAGCCCCCTAGTCTTTTTTTTTATTTTTATGGCTTGTTATTGCAACTGTTCTGATTTTTATGTGAAGTTTTACATTGTTTGAGTTTTTTTCCTACATTTCACAGCGCCTGGCACTCCCCTGGAGACCTTCCTTGAAGGATGTTGTGTAGATCTTTGGGCTTATCAGCACAGGCTGTGTTTGCTGCTCAAAAAGTCTTTATTATTAAATGCAAATTTCTCTAGTCCCACTCTGGGTGGAGGAGGTTCAGGCTCTTAATGCAGGTTCGTAAATTAATGGAATTAAATGAATCACTAAGAGAAATATCTCATCACCTTGACTTCTGAGAGGTGCTGCCTCCTGCAGTCACCACTGGTCCCCTAAAAGTCTTCATTAGGTGACAAACTCTCAGTTTCTGACAAGAATCTGACATGGTTCTCTTTAATTAGACTCCATGCAAAAAGATTCCAGGATAATGGCTGTGAGAACATCATTACTAAAGATGAAACACTGTCAGGATCAACTTACATTATTCCTGTCAGGGGGGGAAGAATTTGAATGCTCACAATATTCATTTGTTTGTGTTGAGACCAAGTGGGGAAGGCACTGGATTAGAATTCCCAATATTCAGACACATCAGATGGAGGAGCAGATTTCAAATCCAAGTGTAGGGAGCGGATCATGGATCCTACCAGAGCAAAGGGAGCAGGGCAGAAATCCTGCTCCTGCCAGGAGCTGGATGAGCCTTGTGGGTCCCTCCCACCTCCTGAGGTCCTGTGCTGCTGGGAGAGGAGGTTAGGAAAGAAATTTCTGTCCCAGCAGGGAGGTATTCTCCAAAACTGAGTTGTGGAGGGGGTGGTTACAGCATCATCTGTCGCAGCAGCTGGAGCATGATGCTGGTGCATCCTCAGGATCCCTGGTGCCAGCTGGAATTTCCCTGGGACTCTGCAGCATTCCCTGATGTTCCTGCCCTGTTCTCACAGCCAGCCTTCCCAGAGAGCTGTGGCTGTTTTCCTGGGGGAGCTGCAGCAGAGATAACTGAGCCTTATCTCCTGCAGAGTGCAGGCTGTTGGCTTTGGGTGGCTGCAGCTGCACAGTGCTCAAAATACATTGGGGATATTTACATTAGAGTGTTTTTTATGGGGTTTTTCTCTTAAAAATGGGGTCTACAGCAGCTGTCATTGGAGCCTACCTCACGTTTTAAGGGTTTAATTATTCCAGAATGCCTTCAGTCTGGCATTTCGTGGCCCAGGCATAACCACAAGGTGATCTATTTTTACACATCACCATTTCTGTCCTCACAGTGGATTTTACCAAAAGGACCCAAAAAAGTCTTGGTTGCTGTTTGATTGTGTTTCATCAAGTGTAAGAGTCCCAACAAGGGATGCAGAACTTCAGGTGGCTTTTCAAAATGCAGTTTATTGTATCCAAGATGTGACAGCAGTGCAGGGCCATGGGTGACAGAGCCTGTGCCTACAGCTGTCAGCTCCAGCTGCAGACACGCCTGGAGACCCTTTAATTTGGGTTACAATGCATTCTATACTTTTATATATAAATATAAATTTAATTTTGGTTACAATGCATTCTATACTTTTATGTATAAATTTAACTTTGGTTACAATGCATTATCTACTTTTACAAATATATATATAAATTTAATTTCAGTTACAATGTATTCTACACTTTTCTCTGCTGAGCATCTTAATACACAACAACCAATCTATACCTTTACCATTACCTATAGCCTATCATCACTGCTGTAATTACCATATTCACGTTGCTATTCTCCAATCACTAAAAGTTAGTGTGATACAGTTTAAGCTAGAAGTTGTTTTTCAGTTTTCTTGCAGTGGAAAATTCTGAGAACTTTTTTCTACTCACAACATCGGCAGTCTTGTTTGCCTGTGGAATCTTTCTGCTTGGTGAAAACATCTTTTTGTTTGTGGTCAGCTTATCCTTTGCTCTAAGCCAT
>VWZV01009882.1:13487-39188 GCA_013397155.1 Irena cyanogastra | reverse complement strand
CGCCTCACTGCAGTATTTTGCCGTGTTTAAACTGCCCAGCTTGCCTTTTAGAATCTTTAATGAAACCAGGGAGGAGGCTATTTATTTGCATAATAGGACATAATTTGCTGTGGTGAGGTTTTAATTATTTATAGGCTGTCTAAAATATTTAAAATGGCATCACTAAGGAGCATGAAATGCTGGCTAATGCCTTCATTTCAGGTTTCCTGCCGATTCCTTTATGGGTCAAGCATTTTATTTGTATTTAGCATATTAGCATAGTAGCTTCAGAAACACGAGGAAAACAAATTTGTTCCGGTATGTTTGCAACCTGGGTGATTCAAAACTGGCAAAGGTCATTGGGAGCAATCAAAGGTACAAAACATGCCACAGGGGGGCAGCCAGATTGATCAGGTGTGTGAAATAGTTCTGTGCAAGTACATCTGTATCACTACATGTTTACTGCTCCACCTCTGTATGTAATTTTATACTTTATTTGCCTTTATTTCCTCATTACTTGGATACATTGTATTATGTAATGTATATATCAAATAATTATTTTGTATTAAAAATAGCAAGTTCTATATTTTCACTACTCGTGCGTATTAAATCATTCCAAATCATTGATGTGTTTTGAGGGATTTCACTCACATAATACAGAAAACTATGTGCCTTTGATGTCTTTATTATTAAGTGTTGAAAGCAAGGACATGAGGGAGGAACAGGAGTTCTTGCTCAAGGGAAATAAAATGATAGAGTTGATTTTCCTTGTGGTTTGAACATTCACGCGAGTATATAGAGGGACTATCAGGTGAACTAAAATACATTTTTAAAAGTTAACTGGGCCCATTTCTCCATAAGAGATGTATGCAGAGGCACGTGAAGCCAGACTATGGAGAAAAAATTATTGGCTTAGAAATCTTCATGGGATCCTTGATGATCCCATCATGTGTCATGGTAGACCTTTCCTTCCAGCCCAGTTAGAACCCTCTGTACTTCTCAGTACTTTCAATATACTTTATAGCAATATAAGATAAGAAAATTGTGATGGAACTCATTTTATGAAACCACTCAGTGAAAGAAATAATCCAAGAATAAAATTCAAATTTTTGGAAGAATTCTGAAAATCATTTAATTACAGAAAATGTATTATTACAACATTTATTTTCAAAAGAATTGTCTTTTGTTCCTCTACCCCTCCTAGTCCCCAAGCATCTCCAAATTATCAAGTCTGAAACAAACTGCTAAGGTTTCTGCCTTTATCTTGGAAGCCTTGTCGTGCACTTCCTAAATATTATTTCATCTTTTCTTGTTTCACCTGGAATCTATTCTTTGCTCATTCTCATTGCTTTTTCCAGTTCCTTAATGACTTAAATACTAGATCAATATTAGATCAATTCAGCAATCAAATCTTTTACTTGTTAACTTCAAGTAGAAGTATTAAAACATTGTTTATTTTTTTTCACCTACTACACAGGCCTGTCCAGTTATCAGCTGCCATCATCAAGCTATTTTCTCCTATTTTATTTATCAAAACAGAATCAGAAAAATATCCTTGATGTGTCAGTTAGCATTAATTTTATGTGATGCTTTTTCAAGGTTCAGTTAAAGTTGTTGCATATTTAACAAATGCCTCTACCTTGGCAATTTTTGTAAGAGATTCTGGGCTTCTTTGAAGTACAGACTTGTCCTCAAAATTCCAGTGGTTTTATATCTTAAGGTAGCTACATTTTCAATATCAGATTGCCCTAGGTGTCTGTCCTGTCCTCTTGAAAAACATCAGGGTATGTTCCTGTCTTTTGTCTTCATACCCTTTGCCTCTTAAAAGTAACACTGGTGTCCAAGTAACTTTCTCAGTGTCCATTTTCACCATTTTTGAGAGGATGTCACCTGCCAGAGAAAGCTGAATTACTTCTGTAATTTCAAGGAAATTTTGTTGTCTTTCTTCAGCCACAGATTCTTAGGTTGCTGAGAGAAGTTGTGGATGCTCCATCCCTGGAACTCTTCAGGTTGGATGGAGTTTTGAGGATCCTGATCTAGAGAAAGATGTCCCTGCCTACGGCAGGGGGATTGGACTTAATGATCTTGAAAGGTCCCTTCCAACCCAAACCACTCCGTGAATCTGATTCTATGGCTCTTCTCTGTCAGCTTGCTAAGAAGGACTTGTAATTCTATTAATTTTCATCATAAAGCTATAGAATTCCACCTTGATTTTAAGCATTTTAAGGGAATTTTGAGCCTTTAATTTTCTTTTTTAATATACTCTTCCTCCAAAGCCAGAGTTTAGAATCATGGTGACCAAAGATATGCACCAGAAGTTAGATTTGGGAGTGTTCATTTCAAGGGTTTTTTTCTATATAGAGTAACAAATTTTGCCCTGGAAAGGTCTAAGATGACAATAATTTCTGTAATCATTTCGATATAGAAATCAATTCCTTAGTTACTTACTGGTTCTTTATTGTTAGTTTTTATTATTATTAGTTAGCCAAGAGCAGTTTGTCAGTTTTGGCAGATCATGGATAAAATACTTGAAGAGGAAATTAGCTATTTTACAGGAGACAAAAGAGACTATTAGTTGTAGCCAGGCAACTGACCTCAGTTTCCTAACTCCAGATGCTCTCCAGAAGTCTAGAAACGTTTCAGAGTCAATTTCCTTCTTAGCTTAATAGCAGCAATAGTTTTGGCCAATTAGCTACACAAATTCAAGAGAAGAAAATTTACATCAGGCAATCGAGTTCATTGCTATGCATTTGTATTCTCTTTAGGGTCTATGTAGTGATACATACCCCAAGTATTGTCAGTGACATTTTTATCTCTAGTCATAGTTAAGAAAGTTGTGCTTATCTTGTTAAAAACCCAGAATTTTTGATTTAAACTCCGAAAACTTTTTTCTAATAATTACTCCTTTACAATGAATGTGATTATTCCACCAGACTTCTATCAAAACTGTTGTTGTGTTTCCAGGCAGAGAAACTTCTGTGTTGATTGTCTCTCTCCTTAGTATGTTCTGTGGCTTAGAAACCAACCCTTTTTCTACTCTGTAGAATATATCTCAGGCAAATTTGGCATAACTAAAAAAAAAAAAAAAAATCATGACATATTGGATATTTTAAAAAAATGGGGGAAAAAGATACTTTTAATGTAAAAAAAGTCACACACAATTGCATTGCTATATGTTTATTGAAAATTGCTATTGTTTTGTTTATCTGCAGCCACTATAAAAAATGTAGACAGTACTGAATAGAATTTGAATTTTTATCTTATTATGGAAGCTGCTCTTCCTCTTAAAAACTGTTGTTTGTTACTTTCCATATGATTTTTCTTTCTTTTGCAGTAATTTTCTTAGTGCTTTCCCACTTTTTTTTGAATATTTTCATTTCCAGTCTACCTTGGAAATTGCCCACATTGGGTTATGGAGTCTGAAATATTAATACATAAATTTGTCCCTCCCCTTTTCTTGCATGTCCAGTGAGGATGTAAACCTATTTATGCCACATCTGGTAGGGAAAAAAAAAGATTATTTTGAAATGAGAATCTCAGTGAATACCTGGATTTGCAGGGGTACTTCTGTGAACAGATGCAAAACCTTGTGATAGTAGTAATTCACTAGGCATTTACAGATTTGTTAGTCAATAAAAGCATTTCTAATTTTTTTTGCTTCTATGGTTTGTCAAAGTGTAAGATTTATGTGTCATAAAGGATGTTATTCTTGTGTTGTGAATTTTTTTTTCAGCTATTACTCAAAAATATTGAGTAGAATAGACCAGCAGCATTCTTGAATTTTTGTATTGGGAAAAGGGCTAAATAACTTACACCACACAGGAATAACTGAGCTGTGTGCAATTTATTTTGCATTGCAGGAGTTGAAAGTTGTTCTGTATTTTAAAATCCCACACAGTTTAACTCTGTTGACACAATGATAAAAAATTGGAGAAAATTTGATCAGAATGGATACTTGAAAATATAAAAAAATTTAAGTTTAGTTCCAAACTTAGTTGACCTCACTTGACCAAAGGTCCCCTTTCAAGTTAATGAGAAATGGAGCAAGAATTTCAAATGTGCTATCATGCTATTTGCTTAACATTTAGGAAATCACACAGTCGGGATGCTAAATTGATATTAGTTAGAATATTCAGTGTGAATGGAGTAAATGTTTGCCTGGCTGGATTATTGTGCTAGCATTTCTCATTTATATTCTTGATTTATCTGATTTCTGTTTGTTTTTTACAGATTTACAAATCTAATATTACAAAGTAAAGTGCCACCATCATTAATATCTGATTAGGTGAATGTAAATCAGACCCCTGTGGCAATTAGACTTGTCCTAACTCTTGGAGCGGATGACAAAACCAATACCACGATGACATACACCAATACTATGTCTGTTTAGAAAAGCCTTAAAACACCAGAACTAGATACCTATTAAGTTATAATTAAAATAAATGTTGGTGGCTTTTGCTGTTTAGTGAAATGGAAACCATTATGCAGCTTTTAAATTCTTGGATTGATATTCACAGGATTTTAAGTCCAGTACATTTTTTTTAACTACATAGTTCAATTTGTATTCCAAAAATCCCGTTTTCATACTATTATCACTTTGATTGTTCAAACACACTAGGTTACTTTAAATTTCAGCTTTTCCAATTAGCTTCATTGTATTCTTTCTCAATTAAGGTAGCTGCATTTATTGCTTAGGAGAAGCAATTACTTCTCCTAGGTAAGTGGAAAAATGACATTGAATTCCTTTATGTTTACAATTTATTCCAAGAGGTAAGTTACTGAACTTCCTTAAAACTTGGTCTGAAAAAACCCTACATTGAAATGCACTTAAATTTTTATGCAAGCTTCAAAATTCTTGTGTTAAAACTGTATTTGTTATGACCACATTGTAAGGTTGAAAAGCTTTGGCAAGTGTCGGATTTTCTGTTTAATCTGAGCAAAACCATTAAAAAATCTGTTCTGTGTGAAAGTCCAGAAACAGAGATGAACTACAGTTTGAATTGTTTTGTTTTGATGAATCATAATTTGCAACATGTGAGAGGATTATAGAGGCTTTCTCTGTCCAGAACTATTTCTGTCACTTGGTGAGGAAACAACATACAGAAGCAGAAAAACAAGATGTTAATTTTTTCATTCACATTCTTACTGAACATTGCACAGGGGCATAAAAATATCCAAGATGAACTAATTTTGATTGTATTTTGTAAGCACGGTACCTATTGAATTATATATATGTACCAAATTGAAGAGTTTTTGGTGTTGTGTCCCTTTGTTATCTTCACTATTAATATCAGTCATATGTAATCTGGGAATTATAGGAGTTTTACTGAATTTTAAGTTGTTACATTTATGCAAATTCAAAACAGTTTCTTTCCCTTCAAGGAAGAAAAGCAGATAAACTAAAAAACAGAAGATTCACTAACCTCCACTGATCCCATAGCATAGCATTTGATTACAGAAAATATTTTATTAGAATACAGTGGCAGATATTCATCAGGGCACCATTTTTCCTCACAAAAAATACAATCTGTTGTCGAGATAACACACTTGTAAGGTTTGCTGCTTTTTGGCTGGGATAGAGTTAATTTTCTTCACAGTGGCTAGTATGGGGCTGTGTTTTGGATTTATACTGAAAACAGTGTTATAATACAGAAGTGTTTTTGCTATTGCTGAGCAATACTTGCACAATATGAAGGCCTTTTCTGCTTCTCACCTCGCTCCAGCAGTGAGGAGGCTGGAAGTACACAAGGACTTGGGAGGAGACACAGCCAGGACAACTGACCCAAGGAATATTCCATACCATAAGGTGTCATGCATGGTATATAAAGCTAGGAGAAGGAGGAAGACAAGAGGGACTGTTTGAAGGGATGGCATTTGTCTTCCCAAGTAACCATTACACGTGATGGAGGCCAGTGGTGAATGAATTCCTTTTGCTGCTTTAATTGTGTGCGGCTTTTGCTTTCTCTATTAAACTGCCTTTATCTCAACCCATAAGCATTCTCACTTTGACCTTTACAGTTCTCTCTCCTGTTGCACCAGCAGGGAATGAGCAAGCTGTGTGAGATGCCAGCAGGGGTTAAACCACCACAGTCCTTGGACCAAAAAGTCTTGTTGTACAACCCCAGTGGGCAATCAAGTACCACAGAGACTAGAGCTGACTCCTTTTACTCCCATCCCAGTGTAATGGGCAGGAGAATCAGGAAGAGAGAGGAAACAAAACCTGTTTGTTGAAATAAGAACAGTTTAATAATTTTTAAAAAATAAAATATAATAATTACAATACTAACTAACAATAACAGTAAAAAAAGGACAGAGGGAGAGAAAACTAAAACCCAAGAAAAAGAAGTGGAACAGTGCAACTGCTCACCACCAATTGAATGATATCCACCATGTCCCTGAGCTGCAGTCAGTGCCCTTTTCATGTCACTCCTTATGTTTGTATACTGAGCATGACNTTTTCTGCTTCTCACCTCGCTCCAGCAGTGAGGAGGCTGGAAGTACACAAGGACTTGGGAGGAGACGCAGCCAGGACAACTGACCCAAGGAATATTCCATACCATAAGGTGTCATGCATGGTATATAAAGCTAGGAGAAGGAGGAAGACAAGAGGGACTGTTTGAAGGGATGGCATTTGTCTTCCCAAGTAACCATTACATGTGATGGAGGCCAGTGGTGAATGAATTCCTTTTGCTGCTTTAATTGTGTGCGGCTTTTGCTTTCTCTATTAAACTGCCTTTATCTCAACCCATAAGCATTCTCACTTTGACCTTTACAGTTCTCTCTCCTGTTGCACCAGCAGGGAATGAGCAAGCTGTGTGAGATGCCAGCAGGGGTTAAACCACCACAGTCCTTGGACCAAAAAGTCTTGTTGTACAACCCCAGTGGGCAATCAAGTACCACAGAGACTAGAGCTGACTCCTTTTACTCCCATCCCAGTGTAATGGGCAGGAGAATCAGGAAGAGAGAGGAAACAAAACCTGTTTGTTGAAATAAGAACAGTTTAATAATTTTTAAAAAATAAAATATAATAATTACAATACTAACTAACAATAACAGTAAAAAAAGGACAGAGGGAGAGAAAACTAAAACCCAAGAAAAAGAAGTGGAACAGTGCAACTGCTCACCACCAATTGAATGATATCCACCATGTCCCTGAGCTGCAGTCAGCGCCCTTTTCATGTCACTCCTTATGTTTGTATACTGAGCATGACGTTCTGTGGTATGGAACATCCCTTTGTGCAATTTAGATCAGCTGTCCTGGTTATGCTTGCTCCCAGTTTCTTGTGTGCCTCCTCACTGGCAGAACATGAGACACTGAAAAAACCTTGATTTATTGTAAGTACTGCTTAGTAACAACCAAAACTAGTGTGTTACCAGCATTATGCTCATACTGAATCCAAAGCACAACTCTCTCCCGAGATTACTTCTATCCTAGCCAAACCAGGGCATAAAACCAGCTATACCTTTCTGACACTACCAGCACAGTGTCACTATATTTGACCAAATTGTTGGCACCTATTGTTGCCCAGTTGTCCAAATGTTGGCAACTATTTTACCACAATTGTCTAAACAGCTGTCAAGTAATCTTCTTTCTCTAAGTAATTTAAAACAGCTTTCAGTATGAAGTTCTTTCAAAAAAATTAATTCCTTTCTATTCTCTAATGATCGTGTTTGTTATAAAGGTCTAAAA
This sequence comes from Irena cyanogastra, assembly GCA_013397155.1. NCBI lineage: Eukaryota > Metazoa > Chordata > Aves > Passeriformes > Irenidae > Irena > Irena cyanogastra. The sequence continues at coordinate 31,519 of VWZV01009882.1, read as the reverse complement.
CATACATGTGACTGTGTTTTTACTGTTTTGTGTTATCATCTGTTCCCCATCTCCTCAAATTTGTTTATCTCATACTGCTTTGATTGAGTTTATTTCTTTTTTCAAATATTATCAAATCTCTGCTCTTCTATGCTTAAAGACCTTACATCAGTAGCCACTGTTCCTCTAAAAATACCAAGTGCTATTCCTCTGTGTCTTCATGTTACAGACATATTTCCTGTAGCAATACTTATCACCTCTAGTTTTTTTAAATATTGAAAGGTTATAACAGCAGCGAGGAACACCATGACAAAAAGATACAGAACAGATACTCTTGGCAGAGTTACTGTTGGTAAGCTCTTTTGAAAAAAAGATGCTAAAATAACTGTACTTCCTGAATATGTCCTAGAAATTAGATGAAGATAACGCTAAGAAAAATAAAGTGTTACCAGTGTGAAACATTCAGAAGTCATGAGTCCACTCTAAATTTTTTTTATCTTGAAATTTAGTGTATTCTGTATAGGTGTGTGTGTGTGTATACTATATACATTTATATTTGTATTTGTGTGTCTGAGAGGTACAGAGTATCTTTAGCTTGTGGAAATTTTAATTTGCCTTCTGCTGTTGAGAAGAAGAGGCACACTTTAAGCATGCTAGCAAGTATTTTTAAAGAAAAGCTAATTTTGGTAACATTATGGCTCCAAGGGTCTAGTCTTAGCACAAATACCACTGTGTTTACCAGTAGTGCTAACAATGCTACACAAATGGGAGATTATCTTCTTACCTCTGTGAAGATCAGAGTTTATTTGAATGTTCTCTAGAAAAATCTGCATTGTGTATCATTATTCTAAAGTTGTGAGTAGGGGGAAAAACCTTACCAATTTGTAAACTTATTTCTGTGAGACGAATTCATATACCAGTGCTCCAGTGGCACACTGAAATACTAATTTAATTTTCCTGCAACAGGAAGGTTTTATACATCTCAGAGAGCTTTTTGTTCAGGGAAGTTGGCTTTTGGAATTAGAGAAAAAATGAGAATTCTTTTCAGCCAGAGGCTAAAGGGATACTCCTGGCTGTAGAGTGTGTATAGTGGATATAGTCATTGACATTTTTTGCAGCTGTCTTATCACGTTCTCCTAGCAGCTGGCGTGTTCTCCTCTGCATCAGATAAGCCCCTGTGGGCTATTTATAGAAAATGTGTAGGATCTTTCTGTTGTTACGTCTTTCACATGCCCTCCTGATTCTGGTAAGCTGCATCGTGGGTGTAGGCTGCTAATGGTGAGCAAATAAGGTAGATAGTGGCTGTTCATCCCCAGTGGGACAGGCATGGCACACTTTCCCTGTAGTTTTGGGGGCCCCTGCCGTTAATTCTTTCCATTGCTGAACCTGCCCTCCTTTAATGCACCTTTGCAGTAAGCTGTGCTTACCTGTTCAGTGTTTTATAGGTACAGCTGTACGTGCTGTTGTCCACTTGGGAGATGTGATCCTGCAGCCATAGTGTCAGAGTCTGTTTGAATCTCTCTAATTTACAGGACAGTGTACTCAGTGATTTAGGCTTTATTTTATGAGCTCATTAAGATATACTGCAAGAGCAAACAATGGCTCAATTCCCGTTGCCCGGACTAGTATCTCTCATGAATTCACTTACCACTTAATTAGTGAGGTTTTGTGACTTATAACCTATAGCTCTTAATTCATGCACGTGTGAGGAAAAATTTGTTACTTAGCCAACAGCGAGAGTGCTGATTCATCCTTCTTTGTCATGATGCAGGCACCTCCTCATGCTGGGAGGCTGGAAATATTCAGCAGTCCAGCTGCTGTTAGATCTGCTTCTTAAAAAACTTTTTTGAGTAAGTACTTTCCAGCTTTGAAATTCAGTCTATACCATTTCTGTAAATTAGTAGATTCTGAGGAAAGTGCCAGACAATAAATATGCAAAAATGATAGCTGCAGATGACAGCAATCTGCAGGTGATAATGGCTGCATTATGGCTTTTTAGCTCTTTTAGGCCACCTGTCCTGCCTACATGGTACTCTCGGTTTGACCTAATGGCACTGCTTCCAGCATATGTCAGCATGAGCTGCATTAGCCAAAATCTGAGCAGTGGCTGAGTGAACAGTCACTTGGCTGTAGTTCCTCTTTAACTGATGACAATGAAACAAAGAAATCCAGATTCTTCAACTCTTTCAAGTTAGGTATCTACTGTCATTTCAGACATTCTGGAATAGCAAAGAATCAACACATGGGCGTAAGAAGTGACGCAATTTACGGGGAATTAATTTTCTGAGATTGTCTTAGTAAAATGATTTTACAGTACAGTTTTAGTTACTTCCTTCTAAAAAAAGTGCTTTTAATTTTTCTTTGCCCTTGGTCTCACTGACTAAAACAGTTAACCATGAGCCTATCTTTAAGCATACAGTTAAGTACTGCAGAATATTAATACATGTTTCAGAAACACTGCTAGATTTTGTTGCTAACAGTAGGAATCACAAAAAACCTTGAGGGAGACTTTGATATGTGATTTTGTTATAACTCAATCCCTCCCCAAGTCCCTCCATCTGTTTTTGAATATCTGTGTATTATGTGCCCTGTAGTTAAGACATGTGACTGAATAGCTTATATACTCATATGGTATATGTCATAGAACTAAGATATATAGCTGTTGAATTATCTAGATTTCTTTAGGTATGCTTTAAAATGATGATTCTGTTTTTCATATTTAATAGTTTTATTTCATTGCAAATAAAAATATTTTGTCAAAATGTTAGTATGCTGCATCTTTTTAGTTAGATTGATATGAAGTTTGAAATATTTTTGCTACCAATATGGAATTTGATTTAATTTTTAATCTCATAAGATTGTATTAAGTCAAAATATCTCACACGTAAATAAAAGACAAGAATAAATAATTAAATAAAACTACCTTTATGATTAGCAGCACAGTTGAAGTGATAGCGTAAAAGTACAATTACAATTCACATAATCTTTGAAAAGTTTAGTAAATGTTAGAACTACTGAAGGAATACAATTTAATGTAAAAGCAGGAAGTGCACATACATATGCATATCTGTTTATAGAAAATAATTGTTGGGATCAATGAAACAGTGAATAAAATACTTGAATTTTTATTCTATGCAATTTTACTTAATTAGAGTAATAAAAGCTTTATCTATAAAAGTGTAAAGAGATGCGGATGACAGTATTGTGAGAAAGATCAAATTATCACCATGTGTTTAAGGGATTAAGGTCTTTTTATTTCATAGCTATTCAATTCATATAATTCTATAGCTTTTTAAATGCTCTTTGTTCTCAGCATTAGTTTATAATGTTCTTGTACTATGGTTAGGAGATAATAATTAAGGAAGTTTATTCAGAGTTCACTAACTGCTTTGTCAGAGAATTGTGGCCTATGTTTTGTTCTATTAGAGAGGTTTGGGAATGTTTCCCTAAACAAATCATAAATAGCTCATAGCACTTGTTTGAAATAAAGCTCCTTACCACTGTAATTACAATATGTAAGATGTTAGTGTGATCATGGCTAAGAGAAAAGAAAGAAAAATGTGTGTTTTAACAGTAATTAGAAGAAAAGACAGACTTCTATTTTTCATTACTTACTCATTGGAATGTAGTTAAATACCGGCTTGATTTTGCTCTGTATGTCCATTTATAATTAAACCTCTTGCCATTTGTTGTTGGTGGTAATAAGGATATTGTTAATTTACATGGAATCCTGAGAAAATAACGTTTTGCATTAAAACCTTATCCTGATTTTTGCTGTGAGACTTAAATGTAGTCCTTTCCCAGTCATAATTTAAAAAAAAATTTCAAAAAGAAATGCCAATTTTTTTTTCATTTGTGGGAAAATTGCTGTGTTAGGAAATACAGGCAAATACGGATATTTTTTACCAGAAATAGATAGTGTATGTGTTGGTTTTGAGTAGGGATCTGTTTTTTTCAGTTACATCTTATTTTTAAGCAGCGTTACTTACATGCATACAAAACCCAGTCTCTATGTCCATATTGATTGGACTGAATATTTCTCCTGTCACAGCATTAGTAGTTCAGTCCCACAGGATCAGCACACACAGGATGAAGAATCTCAGGAAATGGGACTCTGAAACAAATCCATTAGGTAGACCTTAGGATAGACTACTCAGTGTTCCATCCACATTTTCGACTCTGAGTGGATCCGTGTCCTTAATTACTGTTACCTATCTGAACAATCAAAATGCTTTTCTTGCTCAAGGCCAAGCTTTGGTCCATTCATGTTTTTTTTCCAAAAAGATAGTTTTGACAATAATGCTAGAATTTATAAAACCAGAGTTTTGAAAGACCACTGAATAAGCAATAAAATACACCACCAGCAATAAAATACAGTACAAGAAGCAACAAAAAGGCAACATTATAATTAATAAGCTGAGGTAAGAAAATTGGTGTTTCTGCTTTTTCTGCTGTAGGATTCCACAATGCTAGGCCATTTATCTCTGGAGGATACCACAGCTATGTGAGAGAGAGATCTGTCTCCATTCCGAACGTCAGAAATTGGAGGAGACCACTTCGCTTACAAACTTCTGAAAATTTATTTTTTCTGATTAATACTGATGTTTTTAATAACTCTCATACTGCTCCTTTTGATGATTAATGTGAACAAAATCAGCATTTATTGATGATTGCCATTATGTGATATGTTAGATACTGTTTTCTCTTTAAATATTGTGAGAAATTATTGGAGTTACTAAGTGATAGCTGTGATTATACGATTCACACAGAGATTTCTAAAGACATTCTTTTCATATGTGTGCAATATTGTACAGCTGAGTAACATGAAGCTTTGCTAATTTTAGCATAATCTGAAACAGTTTCTGCCAAAGTTTACCACTGCTTGTTCTGACAGATAGAATGTGCTGCCCGCTTATCAAAGACGCCTTCAGAAATATTACTCTCCTCTATATAAACAGCTTTATTAAAATAAATTTAGCCAGGCTGAGAAATTGCTAAGAAATTGCTAGAATTAAATATATGAATACCCTTATTTCAGCTCCCCTGTGCAGGTGCATTAGAGCAGTTTTTAAATACAATCCCTTTTTTTTTTTTTTTTAAACAGGTACACAATGCTATTTATGTATGAAATTACAATGATTACTTCAGGAAAAAGTATTCGTTATTCAGTTTTTGCTTTCCTTCACTGCTTACACTGTGTCAACATGTCATATTTATTGTTTATTATGTAAAGAATGCTCTGAATACAAAATGATTAATTCCTTAATAGGAGAAGTGTGGCTGTTGTCATGCAAGTTCTGGACTACTTCATGAACATTAATAAGTCTGTAATAAACATAAAATTAATAAACTCATTACTTATGAGGCTCAGGGATAGTCTATTTCACAAGTAAAGAACAGAGAAACAGGGAAATTAAATGCAAAACCATACTCCAAATTTAGTTAATGAAATTGAACTATATAGCATTTGCTTTTTTACATTACCTAACTTTATATATGGCTTTATTTTTACACGGTGAACCTTCTGTTTACACTAGTTGCTCTCATGCTGCGTGGCAGTTTCTCAGAAATTAAAACTTCAGCTACCGATGCACTGTATATGCCCTGAACATAAGAAGTAATAAAAGAAATAATAGTATTTAATAAATCTTTACTACTACAAACTGTTTTAATGAGGAGATGACTGTAGAGCTCAGTGATAATAATTTTCTCACTCATGGGCACCTGCTGATAGAACTCGTATCACTGATCATTCATTTGTTCAGGTGGCTAATACTGTGAAAGAGTTGAAATGTTTTTTGTAAAAGATTTGGAAACTCTCCCTAGTGGGCAGGCACCAGGACCTCATTATATTTCTTTTCTTCAATACATTTTTGTCTCTCACATGACTTGGGCTAACGTTAAATGTTCTAGCATCACATGTGGGTAGACCAGTTCTCAAAAGCCAGTAGTTCAGTGCTGATACTTGAGGACTCTCAGAATTGAAACTGTTGACAGTTGTGACTGTGTGCAATGGAGTTTCTGCTTTCTCCTGGAAAACACAGAAATTTGTTCAGTAGGCTTGGGACAATTTGAGCAACTCAGGTTTGACCTTGCCAGTCTTTTGAAACTGTTTGGGAAATTATCTTAGAAATCTTAAAAGTGACCAGGGTATTATTTTTTTTTTCCCCGGTACCCTATGTTGCATTGTATTTGCTGGAAAGAGATCACTACACTTCAGCTTTTACTAAGTAGAAACTCTATCTGCATATTAAATTTTGAGCTAGGAATATGATGTGAATTAAAAATATTGAACCCTATTTTCTTTCTTGGGTTAAAATGAAACATTCTGTTTCATCTATGAGTGGGAGGTTGCAATAAAAATATGCTGATTTTTGGGTTTTACGTTGCCATGTAAGTGACTTTATCACTGTGTCCCTTTAATTACTTCAATCAGAACGTAGCACTCTAATGAATTTTCTTACTCTTGTTTTAGAAAATTCTGGCTATAAATGCCAGTAGAATATACAGTAAATAAAAATCTACCTCAGGAAGGCAATGACTAATACTTATCCATACTGAAATTCAAAACTTAAAAAAAATAAATCATGTACTGTGTGTATTTTAGCAAGTATATTATGTGGCTTTTAGCCATTAGAGAACCACTGGGGCATCAAACTTAATTTTCTTCTCTTCACTGATGCAACTATTATAACATTTTATAAAATACCACAGGCTCTTCAGTCATGGGGAGGATGTGTGTGTGTGCTTTATTCCAGCTCAAGCTATTTCTTTGTCTGACTTACACAGAGTAGCTGCTATAGATCTGTTCTGTTCTCCTTCTAACCACTTGTAGTGATATGAAGAATGTCAGATGAGAACTGAAAGATCAGTCAACTGCTTAATGGTGCTTAATTTTTATGATGCTCATTTGTTGTAAAAATTCCTTAACATCTGCATTGCTCTGAAAGTGTATATTCATGCTTGTATTTATAAAGTATAGATGTTACAGTGAAAGGAATCATATTCCTGATACATTTTTGGTAACTCAACTTCCATCCAGATGCTTGCGGAAAGTCATGTAGTAGAAACCAAATAGGTTTATTTGTTTGTTTGTCTTATTCACAGTTAAGTATTAATTTTTATGCTACTGCATTAGGTAAACAGAGTAAAAAAGTGTGTATGGTTTTGAAATCTGAGATTCTGAAATATAAAGCCCATTCCAACAGGAGGCAGAAAAACTCTAGAACTGAATTCACACTTTCAAACAGGTGGATTATTTCAGATACTGTGTCAAAAGCATATAATTTATGGTGAATAAACCTTTTAATTTAATAGCATAAAGAAAACACAAACAAAAAATGCTGATTATTCTAAAGAGTCTGGAACTATTACAAGTGTTCTTATTTGTGTGATATAAATATATTTTAAAATAGTTTACTTATCCAAATATGCCAACTTCATTTTGGTTCATTTTTGTGTTAATTTTATGATGTCTTGAAAAATTACAGGATCAAGGCATATTATGCATTCATCATTTAGGTAATTTATAGTGCCATATTTATAATTTGCTGTAAACAAATGTAACATCATAATGAAAGTCATTACAAAACTCTGGTGGATAATTTATAGATGATATTTTGGTCTTTGTGATGCAATTAAGTTATTAGAGAAAAAAAAACAAATGAAAAGAATATCAAACCTTCAAGTCATGCTCTCCAAAATTAAAAAATACTAAAACTGAAGCTGTTGTAGCCTCTGTGGTTCAGCTTTTTATATGTTTCTGTGTTAGGAAATATTTATCCCTATAGGAAATTTTCTACTTAGTGAAAGGTGTAGGTTTGGGATAGACATATAGACCACAAAAAATCTAATGAGAGCTGCCACCCATAGCAGTCTGAGGTCATCTCGACAGCTGAGGCTGTGACTGAGCGTTTCAGTCCTGAAGAAAACAGAGTAGCTTGATTAACTCCGGTGATGGCAGAGTCACCATCCCTGGAGGTGTTCAAGCAATGGCTGGACGTGACATCTGGTACTGTGATTCAGTAGCCATGGTTGAACTAGATGATCTTGGAGGTCTTTTCCAAATTGCAATAATTCTATGGTTCTGTGACAGGGCAAGGAGGAATGGCTTTGAACTGTAAGAAGTTTAAAATTAGAGAAAGGTTTGAATTAGGAAGAAATTCTAAATTGTCAGGGTGGTGAGGCACTGGAACAAGTTGCTCAGAAAAGTGGATGCCCAATACCTGTAAATGTTCATAGCCAGGCTGGAGAGGTGTTGAACAACCTGGTTCAGTGAAGGTGTCCCTGCCCATGGCAGGTAGGTTGGAGCTAGAGGGTCTTCAAGGTCCCTTCCAGCGCAAACCATATACAGTTCTTTGACTGTATGCTTGAGAATAGAAAATATAAGACATATTATGATGAGTTACATTGTGAAAAATGAGCCTTTAAGTTAGGCTTCTAAGGCATTCCTTGGTCATTAGCGCATAGATTTAAGGTTTCTCTCATTAGTGCAGAGAGTTAAGCTTTCTCTCCTCTTATGTGAGCTGTCTTATCTGTCTCAGATACCTAGACTGAACTTTGGTTGAAAGTTATGTAACTTCTGTAATTTCTGCATAAAATTCTTTTCTGATTAAAGTCTGGGGTATCCGAGCAAAACTTCTCAGTTTTTCCTCTTCACACTAATCAGAACATTTATTTCTGAAGTATTTATGCACCTAGAGTGTGCTCAGAGGGTATATGCCAGTCACACCCCCTCAGTTTTCTGCTCGCCATCTGTATCTGGGGAGTTGAGCCTTCTGCCTGGAACCTTACTTGTGTTACTTAAGCCTGTGTGGTATTTTTCTCAAAAGTCATCATACCTTTAGCAACGCTTGTCAGCTTCAACATCAGCTAAAACTCTGTGCAACTTGCCACCTCACTGAAGGCAAAAAGTTGCATACAGGGTACTTACCAAGGTAGGACATAAGTGGCCACAGTTTCTGCTGTGGCATGCAGGCATGTACAGATAATGGGCTCCAGGTTGCAGAACAGGATCAAAGTCTAGGGCCAGTAGTTTGCAAGCCACTTATAGGTACTTGGGAAAAAAAATTCATTTTTTCTCCTTGAAATTGTTGTCTTTTCTTTCATAAATGAACACCTTCAAGAACATCTTGTATCCAGATGTCTGTTTGGCATTTGTTATGAAAATAATATCGTTACAGATTATCTACTGTGCCAAACTACTTCTGGCTGTTTTGAATAAATTTGTTATTTATTTATGCAGAATTCTTGGTTTCTATTGTTTTGAGTCAATATGTAATGACAAATTTCTTAGTGCTGAAACAAGCACATACACATCCATCCATCTATATACATGCACACATATGTATGAAAATAAAAAGGTGCTTGCAATTAAACTGGAAAACTAATAAAATGAGTTCTCAAGCTCTGCCCTGTGGTTATAGAGCAAGATTTCATTTCAGACTGAGTGAATGTGTATTTGCCACTTAAAATCAATGCTAAGAGATTACAGCTATTTTTAATACTATTCAATGGGAAATATAATGTGGATTTTATCCAGCTTCCTAAACTTGAAATAATTTTAGACCTTAATACATTTCTAAAGGGTGATGCCTTGTATATATATGCACAGAGATTCATATTACTAGCCCATTTTAATGTGCCTATGCTAGTACCAGGGTTTTAGGAGTTTTTACTTTTGGATGTGACACAGAATAACTTCCCTTTAAGACTGGTGTAACTACTTATGGTATCAATTATGCTACTTCAGTTAGCTGCTTGATAGTATGTACAAATAAAATGCATTTATTATATTATTTCTAAGAAAATAAAGGAAACCTACTGAATCGTTTAAATCATGAAACTGAAGATAGAAATACAGAATTTCTGAAGGAATATTGTCTCAAGTACATAGTTCCCCGTTGTATAAATCCCTGATTACCGCTTTAATTTCTGAATTCCATGTATTAAGCATGGTTACACCCATTTTTTGTGTGTAATGTGTGGTGGATGGATATATTACCCTAGCAGGGAGCAATGAATTCTGTAGCACTGCATCTTTGGTCTTGAAAGATAAATGTAGTTATTTCTTGTGTCTGATATGAACTCAGATCTTCAACAGATCTTCCAGGCTCATGCTTTTGGATATATGCTGATCTCACAATAGAAGTTTTGTTTGGTTTCACAAAAGTTGCATTTTGCCATCAAAGAGCATAACTTTGTTCAAAGAGCAACTTTGCTCTTTACTCAAAGAACATTTACTTTTGAAGGTGTTGACATGACTTCGTTGTGAAATTATGACTTTAATTATTTTATTCTTCTGAAACGTTTTACAGAACTTTGGTAGAGATGTTTGCCAGAAAGTATTTTTCTGTGAAAATAATATACTTTATCTGTACCTTAGACCAAAATTTCAAGTAGGGCCAACATAATGATTATCTTTTTATACTTCAGAAAACTGTTGTATATTCACATCAAGCTTTTCAAAGAAATTCAACAGGAATTCAAAGTACCTGAATCAAAATAATAACCAAATAGTGAAGGAAGTAACATTTAGTGAAGGAATTCGTTATTTATCCAGCTATACTGATGATTCTCCAGTTCAAAACTAGTAGCACTGAACAGTTTAAATTTCTGAATGTCTTTAAATTTTCGAAGAAGGCCATCATCACCCAGCTTCATGAACAAGAATATAAACGAAATGTGGTTTATATGTGAATACCTCAACTTACGTTTATGAATCAGTTTTCTTAGTTTATTACACTTCCTGTAACTGAGTCTTTTCTGTGGTATTTGTAATACTGGTCATTTTTCCTTTCAGAATCAATGGTCATTCTAAGACATAGAATTAATAAAGGTATAGCAGTCTCAGATAATGGTTAATAAAACTTGATCTTACAGTTAAAAAGAATCTTTTGTACAAGGACAAGTAGGTTAAATAAATTCTGAGTGCAAAAGGAGATTGTTTCCTATAGTGTTAAAATAATTTCATACTCAAAACAAATGTAGAATCTACCAAAGGACATTCCATTTAACTAGATTTCAACAGCATGTTGAGTAACTTAGAGCAATTAGGACTCCCAAAGTAGTTTACAATAAAATACATCTTTCAGCAGTATTGGGCAGTCTTTACTTAGTTCTCCTTTGTCACTTCAGTTTCTGATATATCTGCTTTTTTTAGCAGGAGTGGTCTTCTACTTGGTCTTTGTCCATCTCTGTTAAGCTCCTCTGATACTATCAATTTCACTTCTTTTCCCATGACCTTTTCTGTATGTATTTTGAGTTCTTTTCACTTTCTTTCTGCACTATATTTTAAGTCTTTAATTGCCTACACCACCATCCATTTATCTTACTCTAGGAATGCCAGCACAGCCCACCCTTGACAACAAATGTTAAGACAAGGATGTGGGTGTGAAGGGGAACACCCAAAACTGTCTGAGGGAATATTTGCTTAAATGCTAAGCAGGAAACTCTGGAGAGATTTCTGAAAGAAAGGAGTCAGCTTTAAAAGAAATATGTAAAAAGGCAACTTTTGGCATGTGGGGAGATACCTTGCAGTGGAACAGTGGCGGTTGAACCTCCTTCCTACTGCAAGTCTTCCATCGTGGAGATGACGGAAGACTTGCACTCTCTCACTGTGAGATGAAACAAGTAGGGACTCCCACCTCCAGTGTGTGTGTATGTATCCTCCGTTTGTGCTTTCCCACCGAAATGTGGGTTAGCAGCCTGTGGGGAGAGGCACAGCTTCCCACAGAGCTAGAGCTCTTCACTCTCTCACACAAGGTTTGTGTCAGTTAGGTAACCTGCCCTCCCAGGGGACAATGTTGTGCTTGTAAGCCATATGCTGTCTATCTTCCCATAATTCTGTGGGTGTGAGTGCCCTCAGAACTTTTTTGGGATTGGGTAGAGAGGGGTTTTAGAAATTAAGAGGTGTTTATCAACGTTTTGCGTCTACTATTGTACTTTGTCTGTTTTAGTTAATAATAAATGCAAAATTCATTGATTGTTTGTTCATTATTTCTCATTTATAAATCAGAAAGTTGTTTGAATCCTGGTTTGAGCTGTGTAAATTGTACAGTTTTTTCCTGAAAAGTTATGAATTTTTTTGCATCCAAATTACATCCTAGAAGCAGTTACAATACAATTTGCAGAGTTTTCGTGACGCAAAGAGAAATTTACATATGAAACCAAGAAGTTTTAGTCTAGTTAAGGTCTAATAATCTAAACAGAGAAGTATTAGCCTATTCACAAAGATTCTAGATTCTTATAATACAGATTATTCGGTTTTTACAGCTTATTTCTGGTAATGCCATTAAACTATTTTCTGGTATCTGTCCAGCATGTCTGTGTTATACTCAGACCTCCACTGCTTTTCTTGGTCCTGAGACTGGTGGCTTGGAGAGTCACGGAGAGAGTTGATTATAGGAGTAATCAGAATTTTATAACTTTTATTGTGATTGTTTTGGAAACTTCAGCTGTTCTTGTAACACAAAACCTGTGGCTTGTTACAAGGGATGGTGGCACAATATTTACAGGCTTACAAGGCTACCTACTGTGGAGAAACTAAACAGAGATCTAATATTGTCTTATTCTCTTCATCTTGTCATCACTTTGTAATAGTGAGGTGGACCTTCAGGAGATACTGTTATCTTTTGTGTCCAAACTTTTAAATTTAAATTTACAGGGTTGGTTTTTGGTTTTTTTTGCCCTGGCAGAAGGTTTATCCATGTAGCATTTGTGTAACCAACATTTTTTTGTTTCTTTTCTTCTTGTTGTCAGAAAGGTTTCTGATAGTGATAGAATCAGCATTAATGGAGCCTAGTCAGATAACCTGCTTGTAAACATCATGTTTCGACAAGCAGTGCTTCTGTTTTTAAATGCCTCATCCTCTAAATAGATATTATCAAATAAGGATCAAGTTTCATCCCTAAGTTTGATAATCCATGTTTTTCAGTATTGTTTAAATAATTTTGATACCATTTCCACAAAACTGTTTGATTGAATTGTAGGATAAATTCATGCTTTCCTGAAAAAAAAAGTAAATTAATAAATATGAAAGCTGTGGTGTAGTCATGTTATTAATATATACAGTGAAATGCAGGTCTTTTTACCATAGCTACATAGTATTCTCCAAAAATGCTGTGTTTGGATAGTCAGAATAATAACTGGTAGCCATCTGATTCTTAGGTAGAATAGACATAGGTAGTACCATATCAATATCAGTTCATGTGTGCAAATGTTCCTAAAGTATATGTGTGCTACATCAAAACTGTCTTTTCTGTTTCTGTGTAATACTTTGACATTTTCAATATTTACATTCATTTTAGGTATTATTTTTTCATTTTCTCTTGTCTGCTTTCCTTCACTTAGTGGTAGACTATCAGGCTGCTTTATTATTCATGTCCCAGCAATATTAAGTAAAGTATACCTGTATTTTTTCCAATTGTTATTTCAGCAGCTGAACTTGCTTTCATCAGAAAATAAAAATCTTTGAACACCTTCAGTGAGATACTATAGTTTCAGAGGATTTGGGCAGTGCTAGAGTCTTCAGCAGCTCTCATGTTCTCTGCCTTACTGTCTGTTCCTGTACTCCTGTTTTGGACACACACACTCCTGTGTTGGACACAGTTTTACTTCAGCATCTGGTATCGGGGAATATTTTGTGTGCTATTGCTATTTAATGATAAATCTAGGGAGGACAGTATATCAGTGTTGGGTTTTTACTGCAACAGGAGGTGATTAGGAAGGAAAAGTAAGGTGTTCTGATGAAAGGGGTTGTTGCAACCTAATGGCAGGACCTGGCACTTGGCCTTGTTGGCCTTGTTCCGTCGGTTCAACCTGTCCAGATCCCTCTTTAGAGCCTTTCTACCCTCCAGAAGATCAACACTCCCACCCAACTTGGTGTTGTCTGCAAATTTACTTGAGGATGCGCTCAATCCCTGTGTCCAGTTCATTGACAAAAAAAATTTAACGGGGCTGAGCCCTGGGGGACACCACTAATGACCAGATGGCAACTGGATTCAGCACCATTCACCAGCACTTTCTGGATCTGGCCATCCAGCCAGTCTTTAACGTGTATCTCTTGATTTTTGCTGAACATAATAGCAGATAATGAAATTATATTCAGGTCTTCCAATTGCTTTCAGAAAGTAACAATTCAGATGAGTAAATTCTCTAGGGAAAAAAAAAAAACAAACTTCTTTGACTGATTCAGCAAGCCTCATGTTATAGTTGAATCCTAAATCTTTTCAAGAGAAGATATTCTGCCATTTAGTACTCTTTTTATTTCCTACTTAAGAACTGCTGAACTAAATATTGCTCAAAGCACTAATAAAGCTGTAATAGAAAATGTGTTATGTATTTATTTATGACAAACATAATTTGTAGTTTGTATAACCTGGAAGTGCAGCCAATTCCTTTATTTCTTAAAGATTAGAAAGCTAGGAATTACCAGGGCTGATAGACAAATAGGTACCCATAGTGTGACTGACTATAACAGGCAGATTACTCCATTTATTAACTTAATATAACAATGTAATTAACAAATTTTCCAAATGTAACAGCCAGTAATTAAATTAGATTTTTGTTTTATAATGTAGTTAGCAGTCCTCATTGGCACATCATACATTTACTCTGAACTGATGTCAGCAGTAGCTGAAGTAATTTAATTTTTAAAAAAATAACGTATTGATTATTAATTTTGTGTAGATATACAAATCATGTAGTTAAAAAAGTTTGAGAGTAACTGTGTATGCAGTTGGTTTTTCTAAGCTGTGCTTTAGAGCTACTGTTACATACACTATGGCTTAGGCAACTCTCATTTCCCATCATGTTTCCTTTTTCATTAGTCTAAGCATGATAGGCCATAGTTCTCCATAATACAGTGTCAGAGCAAATGAATGTGGTATACAACTCAAATAACAAAAGAAATATTCTTCTAATATAACTACTCAACCTGGACAGAGATAGATAAGTATCAAGTATAAATATTTTTTGTCTTTGTAATTCAGATATGATCTTAATGAGTTTGTGTGTAAATTGCTCAGTCTTCTTTGGCTTACCTTTCACAACATTTAATTTCCCCTATTTCAGTCTTACCTGTGAGCTTACATGGGGAGAAGCTGTCACTTAAAGGCAATGCCCACACAGACATTTTCAACTTCACTTGTCTAATTTTTCAGGCAGAAAGAAGTCCATTCTGCTTGTGCACTGAGCCACGAAACCAGATGGCTGCAATTAACCCAGCAGTGAAATGAAGTATGATATCTTAGGCTCTGCAATGTGATAACACTCTGTGGTTTCCTTTGGCACAGCGTATGAATGAACACACTAGAAAAACTGTGTAAACATTTCCTTAGATGAACTGTGTTGTAAGATACTTAAATCCTTCACAGCTGTTGACCATGCAGAACTCAAAAGTTTGTTGAAGGGAGAAAAGGAGTTGTGTAGGACTCTGTAATTGAAAACTTACCTAGACGTTCTGGAAGCCAAGCATGGTGAACTGAACCAAACAAAAAAAGAGGGATAAGTTGTCTAGATGCCTATAATCCATCTGCTTATGGGAAAGAAGTAATAGGTGAATGGTAAAACAAATAAATTTCCTCTAAATTTTCTAGTACAAACCTCCCTATTTTGTTACTTGTTTATATTCAGGATTTTGAAATAAATCCTACATTGGTGCTCTGTACTGAAGGCAGTCATTATTTAGGGTCTGACTCTTTTTGGGGGCTATCCAAGCATTTAGTATCACATAATGTCATTATTGGGTTTGGTTTTTGGTTTCAATTTGAAATGGAAAGGTTAACTTTGTAATTTACCAACTTTCATTAGTTTTATGTTAAAAAGGTTTCTATGCGTAAGCAAGTGAGGATAAACATTAATTATTAAATATGTGCCTACTCTGTGCCCTCTTTTGGTAGGAAAAATTGCTTTTCTGAAAGCAACAATTTATTTAAAGAAATGCATCTGGGATTAATTATCGATCAGAAAAAAAAAAATCTAGTAAATGTACCACACCCAAAACTGTCTTTGCTGGGTTCAGTACTGAGGTGTTTACTACAAAGCTTCTGCTAGAGATCAGACAGGTGTGATTTTTTTTTTTAATAGAGAGTGCATTTGGATGTCTCATTACTTACCTTTCCAGATTTATGTTCTTAAAACTACATAAAACATGAATCTTTTTCTATATAAGAGACTAAATAAAGCCTTGGTTGATTACAGTTTATAAATTGACCACATGCCAATTATTCTGGAGGTTTACAAAAGGTAATGAATAGCTCATTGACTGCGTCTGTTTACTGTGCACTCTGCATCGATTGCTGGTCTGTTATAACATTTCACACATCAGCACTGGAACCACTGACCTGCCATTCTCAGAGGGACCTGAGAGTGTTATGGGTCAATACCTGAACCATATACTGTACATAGTCTACTTAGTTCAAATTAATCACTGTGGACCAATTTCAGTCCTAGCATAAGTGGGTAGAACAGCAGGCCTTGTTTTTGATAGAGCTTTATTGACATGGTAGTATATCTTCTTAGAAATTAGTATTATATTTTGCTGGAATTTCTGAAAAATTTGAAGTTGTTCTTTCGTATCCTTACATGCCAGTATTTTTCTTTTCAATCAATAATTGGTCATTTAAAGTTTACTTTTGGATTGGAATGTTAAAATTTGATGTACTGAAACCTTCTTGGAGACTTACATTTTCTGCTTATCAAACAATTTAGCTTTGCCATACATGGTCAGCAATATACATGATATTCTAGGCAGTGTTTAAACCACCTTATTATATGGCTGATCTGTAAAATATTTTCCTGCTTATGAGAGTATTTATTAACTTTTATGTTTAGTACTGGGAAAAAAATTAGAGCATTTGTATAAGAATTGAAGTGTGTCGTAGACAAGAGAATATAATGCAAGAATAAAAGAAATATGTAACTAAGTTCATGTTTCTACTAGCTAAGTTCTCTATGTTTTATCTCAGACACTTGTCAAAAATGCAGCCACTTAACAAATACTTTATTGAGAATGGAGTTACTTTGTGGGGTCCCCTTCCACTTCCAGCAACATCAGTGAGAGATTTCCAGAGCTGGAAATTTATCTGCACCATGCATGGTAGTTTCTAACTTCCAACCAGGATGTCAAGTTTTTTTAGTTTTGAGAGATTTTCCAGTAAAAGGGCTGATGTAGCTGAAAAAATACATCACCCCAACCAAGACTGGCAGAATCAAAGTCACATGGATAATTGCTCTGAAATAACAATATTTCTTTGTGTCTGGCTCATCCACCCTGGGGTGATGAGAATCTTAGAGTTCTTGTAAGATTCACTTCCTGCAGTTATTCAAAATACTCATCCTGCATTTGATTTGTAACACTTACAGTTCAGTTAAGTATGTGCACTAACCATTAGCTCAATATTCATCTTTCTTCTCATTATTTTTCCACTTGCTACCTTGACTTTGCTTACAACATCCACTAAGTGTAGGCTAAGCTGCATCAATCTAATCATGTAACCATAACAAAGACTACAACATTTTATAGTCAAGTGTTCATGGGCAACATCAACCTTCCCTTATTTATATCTGGACAATTTTTACATAGATATTTTAAACCTCTGTGTAATCTCTAGCTAATACAGATACTTTGCAAGATAAGTTTTAGACTTGAAAACCATGAATTTCTGTGCAGTTAGGCTTTTAAAGCTGTTTATACTTCTTAAATCCATAACATATTGTGGCAGTTTTACAAAAGCCTCTAAATCACTTCTTATTTTAATATTTCTCAACTTCATGCTGTGCTCTTCTTTTATTAAACAATAATTTCATATTCCTCTTCCTGCCATACTATTTATTTATCTCGTACATTTCTTCTGTATTTAGCCTAGAGAAGAGATGTTCAGGGGGTGTCTCATTGGTTTATGTAAATACCTGAAGGGGAGGGTTCGAAGAAGATAGAATCAAGCTCTTTTCATTGGTGCCCAGTGACAGACTCAGAGGCCACCGAAGCTTTCTTCCCTTGGAAATTACCTTTCTTACTGAGGCATATAGAATTGAAGATAAATAAAGGAATA
>VWZV01009882.1:312-11072 GCA_013397155.1 Irena cyanogastra | reverse complement strand
TTCTTTTTTTTTCTTTTTTTTTCTTTTTTTCTTTTTTTTTTTTTTTGTGAACCACATTCATAGTCTTCATTTGTTTCAGAGTTTACATGGGCAAACTTCTCTTGGCATGTGGTGCTATTTCAGCTGGAAGTAGATCTCTTTATGCAGTGTGTCAGAATGCAGTCAGTTTTCTTGCCAAGTAGGGTGCCAAAGTGAATCACCAAGTGAGGATCATCATCACTCACCACTGAGTTGGTCCTCACTAGTGGTGTTTTCAAATAGCTCACCAGTTTTTCTTAAGGAAGCAAGAGAATCCCTAAATTGACAGCAAAGAATTTCTTTGGACTACCATGGCAGAACAAAGGAAATACAGAGTGAGATGTCCCGTCACAGAAAAAGAGAACGTAGTACAAATTCACTTTATGACAAAAAGACAGAACAGTGGTTAGGTAAGATTTAAACAGACTTTATATATGGCCATAGAAGAGTCTTTCCCATATTTTTCTTCTGGTGGTCCTTGTGATATTCCCTGATTTTATGCTATTTCCTGAAGATGTTCGTCCAGGACATTATTTTTGGTGGTTTTGCGTCTCACTGCTTTGTTATTCTTCCAGTCAGTATTAAAATCTTAGCTGCACTGTAGAAATAATTTCTTCTGTATAATCTGGGTCTTTATGACATTGATCACAGCCAGATGCTCATTTCACCTTTCCTTCTACTTGACATAGTTTCCAACTGCCAAAATCTAGTTTTCTTTCCTATTGAGCAGGGCTTATTGCAGAAAATGTATTTTATGTTACAGCGATAGCTTTTCTCAGTTTTCTTGTTTTCCAATTTATTTGATCAGATGATGGTGATTATAATATTATCTGAATAACAGTGTCTCACATTGAATATGCAAAATGGATTGGTAATTTATGATGTGCTTCAAAATTATTAAAGGATCTGCACCTAAAACATAATGCTATTCGACTTAGGGATTTGCATTTCTATTTTAATGTTTTGTTAATGTTAAATGCTGATTGTACTTTTAAATTAAGACTGACAAGATGGAGCGTACAGAAAAACAGAACTCTGGAACATCTTCCAGAAATTGACACTGAGTATTTTCTATCTCTAAGGCGTAATCTGAAGAACATATGTGAAATATATTTTTTTCCTGCTTTTTTTGACACAAGTCCACTTGATTTACTTGAGAAGAATTTCTAATCAGATATTTTTATTTCTTGCCTTTCTCTGCCACAGAATATCATACCCATGTTGTAGTGGCCAACACATTATAGAGAAATAAAAACCGAGATACATAGAGGACAAGTATTATCACTGTATTTTATAGGCTTGTACTGGCTATATGACACCAGTAAATAGATCAAATTCTTTCTCTTGATTTGACTACTCATCATTTCTGTCTTGGCTTGTGACCATGTCTGTATGCAGCAAAGTTTTTAAGATGTCCCAGCTTTCCCTCATTAGAGGTTTTATTTCTTCTTTTAGGTGTCAATTTTTTTTGTCTCTGTGTAGGTGAAAACTTAAATTTATAGAGAGCACTTCGGGCAATACTGCTGCCAATTAATCAGAGAGGTTTACATCTAGTTTCTGCCAGCTTCTCTTAACAGATAATTTTTAGAAGGTAACAAAGTGGGAAGAACATTGAGGTAATACTGCCTAACAGAATAAAAATGGCTCAGTCTGTCATTTCAAGAAGAGCTCAGTACAAATGTGGATATAGTTCTTTCTTGTAGCTACTCTTTTGGATAAATAGTTGTTTGATACTCTACCTCTATCTTAATGCAATAAAAATACACATTCAGGAGAAAGATTTTCTAAAATAACATATGAAAAATATGACATGAGAAATCTGATGTCTTTATTTGCCATGAATGTAGCTACAGCTTTTTCTTCAGTGAAATTTTTGAGGGAATCCTTGAAAATTGAAATATCATTAGGTACTGCAATATAAAAAATTAAACAAATAATTTTCTATTTGGTCATTAAATGGATATTTCTCTTACAGTTAAGCTATTCTCATTTGTTGAAATGCCAGTTCTTAATGTAGCTCATAATGACTGCTGGAGGATGAAATTACTCACAAGAGAGGGCCCTCAGAGAAGGATCAATGTTTGTATATTAATGTAAATTACCACTGATTAATGAATGCTGGAACCAATAAGGATTTAAATCCTAACTGTGTTCCTTTTTTGGAACCTAACCTTCATGTCAATATTTCAAGTTAGTAGTAAGATTAATTTGTCATGTATAAAAAGTAATAATAGTATAAACCTAAGGAGTAGTATTTTTTTTTTGAAAGAAGTGGGTTTTTTTTGAGCAGAGAGTCAAATGGAAGTTAAGGAATGTACTTCATTTTTTACAAAAGAATATATATAATATCATTTATCCATATCACTGAAATAAATGTCTTTGTGTTAGGGACTAATTATACTGCATGGGAGCTTTCCATCAGTTTATGTTATATTCACTGGGATATTAGAACAGTATGAGCTCATGGAAATTCTTACTTAATATTTGACTGCTATGTTTATAATTTCAAAACCATAGGAAATTAAAATATTCTGGACAATAAAAGAGAAAGGCAAAAAGAAAATAGTCCCATTTGCGTGCACCTTTGTGTCAGTTTGGTTTTCATAGAATTCTTTGGCCCTTAACTAAGGAACACCAAGTTGTTGGTATGAGCATGTGTGCACCACTGCGCTGACAAATGTAGTTGGTGCCTGTGCACTTGAATTGAAACCAGGTGGAAACTGTGCAAGAATATATATTTAACAAGAACCAAAGACTAAAGTAGCAAGTTGCAGTACTGTGGAAAAGCAGAGAAGAACAGAGACTTAGTATCTGTCATGAAAAAAACAGTTTGATGACCACTTTTAAGCCATCGGACTAGGAACCAAGTCCCAGAGCTCCAGAATGGAAATACTCCTACTCATTCTGTGAGTTTGGCAGAAGAGAGAATGCACAATGCATGCTCCTTAAGGTATACTTTTGTACTAAATGAAATATTATTCTGAAAATCTCAGCCCAGCTAACAATCTCTTTATCAAGTGGCTTTTTTCTTGATCAAATCGGAAGGCGAGAACTGGGGTCTGTAGTATTGAAAGCATGGTTATGGGAATAATATTCTCTGAGAATTTGAGAAGCCCTCATGATTTGAGGGTTATACATGTATTCTGTAACACATACACATCCATAATTTTTGCTAACAATTTTTTTTGTGAGTGCTGAATAGATATGAGTCATAAGACAGATAGGTAACACTTACTTTATCATGCTGTATGACACAGTGTATGCCAAGGATAAGTACCTTGGCAAAGCAGATGGCTTAATTCATCAATAGGCGGCTTTTCAGTTCTCTATCAGTTTGAGAAGGGCTATCTATTAGTTCATAAATACTCTCAAAAGACTCTTTCTTGTACAGCTTCTTGAAGTTTCTAATTGTCAGAATTCCACACATACACTTCAGAATTGTTTATCTGTATTTTCTGTAGAGGGAAACATATGCAAGTACTGTGTAGTTTGACTGTATATGGTAGTCAGCTGTCTGCTTGGTATACTGGTTTTCAGTTCATTTACTTCAAAATGATTTTCATGGGGTACTACAGACTGTATCTGCCTGCGGACTACAATGGGAGATGCATAAACCTATTATCATTTTGCACCCACAGTGCATATGTGGTTAGATAAACACACTCATAAAGCCAAGAGCTGTGCAAATAATACAATTAGTGACAATTTGTTTATCTCCTTGGGCTGTTACATTATTATATAGTATTAAAATAAGTTCCTCTGCACATGGTTGAGAGAACTCAGAAATTTGACTGATAGTATCCCCAACAGGTTTTCAATAAATTTACAGGGATATATCTGTAGTGTGGTCTTTCCTAAATATTCTTGTCTCAGTTGAGCAGTTGAATGTATGATATAGAATCATGGAATAGTTTGGTTAGAAGGAATCTTAAAGATCACCTAGTTCCATTCAGAAAAAATTGCATACTTGTATAATGACAAAAAGTTAGTAAAAGCTTGGGTTTTAAATATGTGAATGAAAACCAGAGTGGCAATCTTTTATTACTTTAGTGATTAGAATACTACAATTTTTATTTAACTATATATTTACAAAATTATTAAATGGCTAGACTTAGATAGCTAGAGGACATTAGTTCATATATGTATGTGTGTATACATGTTGATAATTATGTGCGCTAATAAGCATAATTAAGGAAACAGAAGCTAAGATTTTTGGATGCCTTTCAATTGTATTAGGAAAGAGTCTGTAAAAATTAAGTACCCTGATCCTCAAGTCACCCTGGGAAAAGAAGCCATCTGAGAAAGAAACTAGTGAACCGTGTGTTTTATTTTAGGTACTTATGATATTACTTACTACAAATCTCTTGAACGTTTTCCAAAATAAACCTTCGAATTGGCACATGAGGTGAATTCTGGTGTCTTGAAGCTGATTGGACTGAAAAAGACTGCGCAACTATTGAAAAATTCATATTTATTGATAGCTGAGGGCAGAGCTTTTTTTCCCCATTATATTTTTCAGTTGTCTTCGCAGTAGAGGTGTTTTGAACCTTCTGCTTCCCTTTGACACTTAGCTAGGCTTGTTTTACTCTGTAGCAAAGGTATATTTTCTGTGTCATTTAAACATGCCCCAGTGCCTGCTTAGAAATCACTGAAGCAATACTTCCAGTGAAGCCACAATTGTATTTTCTAATTATGCATATGAATACTTTCTTCTTCAGTACCTCAGAATCTCTATTTAAAACTTGCTCTGTATTTGTTTGAACACTGCCAGATACTTTGATTGTTTTTTGTTAAATTTTGGTAAGTTTGACTACTATATCTGCCTTAGGAACAGAGGGTGATGCTTACCATTTCTGTAGCTATATTCCATATCCTTACCTCAAAACTATAACTGCAATGCACGGGACATTAGCTTCTGGTGATAAGAGTGGTAAATGTAGATTCAATTCAATGAGTTTTTAATATTTATGTTCTGTTTATGTTAGAGTCTCAGCCTTCATCACACATTGAAACCATGCTTATGTGTGAAAGGAAATGCAAGGTGTGCACTGAAATGATGAATCAATAAAGAAGAAAAGGTTTTGTCTGTTGGTTCTTTCTGTGGGCACATCTCGCATGACTGATGCTCTGTGTGATCCAAAAGTAAATTTTTCAGGAAATGTCCACTACAGTGCCTTTTGACTTAAAAAGAAAACTTTCACCTACTGAAGGAATATAATTTCTCATGTCTTGTATAATGCATAATTAATTTTCCACTATTTTTTTCCTCAGAGTTTCTCAAAGTAAGATCTAAAGAATTATGGATTTTTACATTTTCATATGAAACAAGATTTTTGGGAAGAAAAAACATTTTGTCTCTTAATGGCCCATCTTTTTTTTTTTCAGCTGTCTAATGACAAGTAGGAAAAAGCAAAATAATCACTTTGAAATATACGTTAATCAGAAAGCAGTGATTCTTTCTGACAGTATAAAAAATAGAGAAGAAATCAAACACATCAAAATACATGCATTATACATAGTAATTGCACCTGAGAAGAAAGATACACTTAATGCCTGTTTTCCATAAAGAGAATATGCCAAGTTTTATGAGCTTGGAGTGTAGTTTTTCTGTGATGTATTAAATCTGCAAGCTATATTTTGGGTTCCAAGTTTTTACCTTTTGTACTGCTGATTTCATCCTTTTATGTCCTACTGTAAAAATATACTTTTACCTTAACAATGATTATTTTGAGGCCATGTAGATAGAGTCACTGAAAGCTATAGTTTTCAAGAGTGTGAGCAGTAGCCTATTGAAACCAAAACACAAGACGAGTGGACCAATGCATTAGAAAGAAGTTCAAGTGCAAGTTTCATAACTGAAATGCATGCCTTTCCATATGAAAAATGTCACAAATTTCATATGTCATTTTGACTAGAGTTTCAGAATCTTAGAATCAGAAGTGCTGGGCACTTAAACTGCATAATTAAATATGCAAACTGCCTAGTTTGATGATGAACAGTCTTTGTTTCTTTCTTTGGTTCTTCAGTTACCGGATGGATGGTTTTATCTGTAGTTAAATTTACAAGTAGCAACTTAAGCTGTCACTAGCCTTTGTTTTCTAATTCGTGTCAGGCCCTGAATTAACATGGTTTCACAGGCCATAACCAGGTTTTTGCTCTGGGTAACACAGCATTCACAAGTCAATAAATTGAGCAAATCTATATGGAGAGCTAGAATAAGGTGTTCAGAAAAGTGGTGAAACCTCTGTCCTTGGTGATGTTCAAAAGCAGCCTGGCCATGGTCCTGGGCAACCTTCGCTGGGTGTCCCTCACTAAATGGGGCCATAGGACAGTAATGACTTCCAGAGGTCGCTTAAGTCTCAGTTATTCCTGTGGTTCTCTGGTTAAATACTTCTATCTGGCTAGCAGTATTTTTTTCACCACCTAGTGGGGCTGAACTCATACCTCCAGTATATCATAGTTTACTTTCAGAATCCTTTGTCATTTCTTGAGCTTCTTCAATATTTAGTGCTCAATCATCTGTGCTTTTTTCCCACAGCCCCTTATTCAGGTTCACAGTCATGGTGGTTTCCATATGGTATGAAGGAATTTTTTAGAAAAAAGATGGGAATTTCTGCCACTGGAGGAATTTGTGGGCATAGCTGTTCTATTATTTGAACACCAGGCCTCAGTTATGAGGCTGAAAGCAAGTAAATTTTCACAGTGCTGATATTACTAGAAAGATATATATGATCCATATTCCAAATGACTTAAAAGCTCCCAGGACTAAGCACTGAGGAACTTGGAAAAATAGAATTATGTAGAAACACTATTTTAAAAGCAGTATTAGAAAACCTTTGATCTGTGGTAAATGTGCTATCTAAATCTTGTCCCTGAGAACCACTTTTGTTTGCATAGAGTCCTCTGCATCAGCTCCTGAATATTTGAACATACGTTTGTAAGTAAACAGACTTGTTAATTTTTCAAGCAACAGAACTAATTTTTTCCCTTACATGTGCTGCTTTCTCAGGATGTACAAGTTTGGTTTTGCACATGCAAGCCAATATTTAAAAACAAGAAGAATTGACACACCTGTTTAGTCAAGAATGTGGGTTGGCTACTTAGAATCACTCCTCTCCTGGGAGATAGCTACTTCTGCTTTGAAAGAGTATAGTTGTTGCTACACAGTAATACATCAATATTTATTCTATCTGTTACTATTTAATGCTTGTAATGGGAATATTTAGAGATACCTTAAGCAGCATAGAAGCATAAAGAATCCTTTCACTTTGAGGTTCTACTGCTACAGTTACAAATAAATATTTTTGGGGCTCACTGGGGCTACACACCCAGTATTCTGTAGCTATTTTGGTAGCGTAAGGAGCTACAAATATTCTTATTTTTATTGTGAAATAAAATCTAAGGAGTTAAGCATCTGACCCCAGGGCAGATGGAGACTCTCTGGTAGCTTTGGGAAAACAAACAGAATAAGCAGCCCAGTACAGACACTACTTTAAATTTTTATGAATGGCCTTAAATTTTCCTGCAGGCTTTGAGGCAGTGGTGAGGCTTGTGTGTTGGAGATTACATCTCATTCTAGAATAAAGCAAAAAGTTTCTATGTTATTTTCTACTTTCATGCTTTCAACTTTTATATAGGATAATGTATTTTTAGTTCCATGTGAAGTAATTTTGGCTATCATTCATCACTGTAGTAAGAGATTTGTTATTATCATGTAGTAAAAGTCTAAAAGATGGCTGACATACTTGTCCTAGAAATCTGAGCAAGCAAATTTAATTTTATTAGGTTGCATTTGTTATCCTGGCAAGTTGTTGGGCTGGCAAGAGGGATGATAACAGTAAAATCCTGATTGAGCTCTCCCTACATGTAACCTGTTATTTCAGTGCATTGAAAGTGTCATTAGTGGTTTTGTGTATAATCTATGAAGGGTTTTCAGATGCTATCAAATAAGTCTGTTCTTTCTTGTAAGGTAGTATATCATTTTCTCCTGTTGTTCATCCAGTTAATGAAGAAATCCATCCTTCCTGTGTTGAAAGTAATTTATCTTTTGTACATCCTAGTACAATTCATTTTTGTCATACCAAGCTAACTTCATTCAAGGTTCCAATCTCACTGTCACTGGGTCCCATCATAAATACTTTACATATTTGTATTTTATTTTTGGGTTTTTTTGGTTGATTTCTGAGATTCTTTGATAGGTAGAGGGCAGTATGTGCAGCAGATACTAAGCATCGACCTTGGCTCCTGAAATTACTGGATAAATTTACTGGCTTTTCACTGTATACTAAGTCATAGAGAAGAAAACATGTAACAACAATACAAAAGAGTACATTTTTATTGAAAATGTAAATTTTATATAACTTTATGACATAGAAATCTATCTTTTCTTTGAGGCAGGCAATTAAATGGGCAACAAATACTGAAGATTAAAAAGAAAGTAACATTATTTTTAATAGATACTGGAATGGTCAAATTTCATGATAAGTAGCTAGTGTTGTAATAATAAAAGAAATTTAAGCTGGACTGTTAATTATATTGCTATATGTAATGGTATGTATTCATTCATACAGAATTAACTGTGAGAATTTATTTTATTATTCACAAAAAATTAGAATCAAATTTCCAAAAGAAATGGCCACTAATTATCAACATGTTACCAATAAATATACTGACAATGTGAAACTTACCTATCATGGACATAAATCTGTTTCTCAAGGCAAATATTGAGGACTTTGAATTACTAAACAGCTGCATAAGAACACAGACTGTGTAAAAACTGGGAGTGCCAAAGGATATTTTGTCAGTCTCTGAAGTACATATTAGCAAAAAATAAGTAATTATTTCTGTAGGCTACATTTTTGGAACACTAACTAAAATATCTGTTAATACCTTTCTTATTAAAGAATGAATTATTATACAGCTATATAAATCCATCCAGATATCTCCAGATTTAGGAATTAAATTAAAAAAATGCTTTTCATTATGTGTAGATTTCAGAAAAAATGCCTTCACCCCAAATATAAATGGAACACATTTCTTGTGCGTCTCTGTTAAAGTACTGCTTTAATTACTATGCACAAGGTAATAAACAAACCTACCATATGCTGCAAAATTAGTCAAATGCCAGGAAAAGCTAAATATAAAAATGGAGACAAACTTTTAATTACACTCTCTGAAAACCTTTGCCAGTAAGTAATATTCTTTACTTGGCATTCTGCTTCAGTGTGAAAGGGCAGAAAATATGACCAAGCTAATATACTAAATGGTAATAAGAGAACTTTCCAAAAAAGAAGGAAAGAAAAATCTAAGGGAAAAAACACTCCAAAACTAAGCTGCTATCAAATTTTATTCTAAAATGATTTAAAACCCCACACAACTCATCTGCTATCAAATGTTATTTTAAATTTATTTAAATAATAATTGACTCCCAGAATTAAAAATTAATAATCCACAGAAAAAGAAAAATAAGGAAGTTAGTTTTAAACAAAAGAATTACCTATTCCAAATCATACTGGGAAAAAGTGTTTAGCTCATGTTAGTTTTGGACTCTGCAGAACCTGCAGCAGTGTTGGTACTTGGAAAAAAAAAACAAACGGAAAAAATAAAACACTGAAAGCATAAATTCTTTCCCTCTCAAATAGCAATAGAGGATACTCCTGCTCTACAAATAGTGTCAGTGAGGGGAAGAGGTCTGACCTAAACCCACTTCTGCCTATCTACTTGTACTGTGTAGTATGTGCTTGTACAGTACACAGGAAAAATGGATTATATATCTACTCCACAATGCCACTAGAGCAGTAGTTAGCATCGTCTTACAGGTACAAGAGCCAAACTCCTTCACACAAATGGAAAAAACTGCAGATTTCCTACAGTTGCTAGATATTCAGTTAACTACTTTATTGTATTACAGAGAATAGTGTGTACTTCTCTCATCTTTTTCCACATTTGTAGAGGAAGACTCAGTATTAGCCAAATGTTTAAATCAGGCTTCAGTGGATCTAGTGATCTGCTTAACAGCCTGCTTCCTGTAATTGTATTTATTTTTCTTTTAATATAAATGTGCTCTAAAAGACTGTGACATTTAGAAATAATTACATATATGCCATATTGTGTCATAATCTGCATCGAGTACAGAACTCTTCAGTGGACTACCCTGATTTTTTATACTAATAAATTTTAAAGACTGCTCTGGCAATGGGATCAACAGTGAAGAAGAGCTCACAATATTATTAAAAGATAGCTGTGTGTAGCCTGTCTATTTGGAATGATTTTGCACCCATGTTACCCTCTACTGTCCCCAGGAATGGCTGAAAGATTGGGTCTGGCTGATCCAGGGTTCCAGTGCCTAAAAAAATTTACAGGTCTACCCTATTTGCTCATGGTTATGAGTGTTGCTTATTAGATTAAATTTAGGATAAAAATTGCATTCCTGATGTATTTACATTAAGGACATAAGTCCTGTTGGTGTCAATAAAACAAGTCTTTCAGAGCACAAAGAGAAACTACAGAAAAAAAAAGTCTTCTAACATAACAGGTTAATGCAATTGCATGTGTTATCTTAAAAGTATTTCTCTGTGCTGATATGCAAGCTGTCTATCAACACAACATTTAAAGATGTAACACCTCTGAAAAATGGTCTCCTGTAGAAATAACTTCAATTGTGAACTCCTCGTCCTTTAGAAAATTTGGATACAAGTTCTGCAAATCTTTAAGAGTAACCTTTAATATTATTATTTCACCAA
>VWZV01009881.1:52140-69160 GCA_013397155.1 Irena cyanogastra | reverse complement strand
TTTCCCTATTAAACTGTCTTTACTTTGAATCCCAAGTTTTCTGACTTTTACTCTTCCAATTCTCTCCCTGATCTTGCTGGTGACAGAGTAAGAAAACTTTCATGCGGCTTGGCTGACAGCTGGGGTTAAACCACAACAGTCCTTTTTGATGCCTAACTGGGTACACAAAGTGTTCAGGATAACAACAGATTTGATTGGGATGTGCTAGGTTGAATTTATAGCTGTTACTGCTGTTTAGTTAGTAACAAGCAGTGCTTGCCACGAGGCCCACTCTCCTGACTGTACATTAGAGTCTAGTGCTCGTTAGCAGCTGCTTTTTACTTTCATTGCTCACTGTTAGTGATGTACTGCTGATTACCTCACTGTATTGTGCCTAGGAACATTCTAGTAACAGCCATGGTGATGCTTCTAGGCTGGAAGGTGGCCAAGATACTGCTGCTGTTTTCTGTGCTGCTGTACGGACAGGCTGAAGCTTCTGCCTGAACTTGAGATGAAGGGACTGTGATGTTGATGAGACCATGATGGAGCAGAGATCCATTTGCAGCCCATGCCAAAGCAGGTGAATGCCAGAAGGAGGATGTGACGTGTGAGATGCCTCTCTTACAGCAGGTTTGCTGGCAGGACTTGTGCTCTCATGGGGGACTCACACTGGAGCAGTTTGTGAAGAGCTGCAGCCCATGGGAAGGGCTTCTGTAGGAAAAGTCCAAGCAGGGCTGCCTGCCATGGGTGGGACCCCACCCCAGAGCAGGGGAAGCTTGGCTTCCCCTGCAGCCCATGGTGAGGACCATATGAAGCAGACTGTCCCCCTGCAGTCGATGGAGGACTAAGACATGTACCATTTTAGTGATGGACTATAGCAGGAACCCCTTGCTGCAGACAGGCTGGAGGCCGGGGGAGGAGTTAACATGTTAAACCAAATGACTTAGCCTAAAAGGACCAAGGCTGGAAATTGCAATGAATATAACTTTACATTGTTTATATAGCACCTGAGGCAAGTGGAAGTTTGTGAAATTTTATCAGACCTTTGAATAATAGTAATTTGTTTGAAGTATAGTTTTTATTTCTTAGTAATTGTTTTTGATAAACTATTCCTGCAGTTATGGGGGAGCAGGGGGAAATGGATTTTTTTTTCCAGATTGTTCATTACACAACGAAAGAAGTTACATTGTGTTAGAAAAATAGATTACATTTTACTTCTGTCTACTTAATCTGCTATTTATTGTTGAGTAGGAGACCTTATGTAATTCTTCCCCAGCAAATCCAGTTTTCTTTGTCGTGGTTATGGAGGAATACTAGACTCTAAAAATTGTGCAATTTAATTGCACAGAAGAAAGAGCTGAATGTGGTGCTACTGTCCTTCATGTCATATCTCTGGCTGGGAGGGAGAAAGAAACAGGACATGCACAGGGCACAGCTACAATGAAATGTGAAATGCAGCTCCAATACACAACACAGACAGAGCTGTACACAAGAAGTTGGAGAGGGGGAATTTGTGAAGTTCTCTTGATTCATTTGGATTGGAATAGTAAAAAAAACCTTTTTTTCTAGCACTAAGTGAGAACATATATAAAAGTACTGGGAAGTAGAGGATAATTGAATAGAGATACAGAAAGACCCTTGGTAGAGAAACAGAAAACTAATTCTGCTACTTAGCTTAAAAACCTAGTAAAAATAATGAAAACACTGAAAAAACAATGAAAACACTGAAAATTTATAAGACCAGTCCATTAACATTGGTAATTTGGTAATTTCTCTGAGACACATCTTCAACCTAAAAGAGCATTGCAGAGAAAAGCTACACCTGGTAAAAGAATCATTAAAACATTATTTTAAGGAATGTTTATATAAAGTTTGGTTTTACTGGAAACAAAGGTTATAAAAACATAAATAGGAAAAAAAACTTATCTCTTACAATATCTAAAACCAGAAGTATGATACAGTATTACAATTACAATATTTAAAACCAGAAATTTTTATTGAGTATTTTTAAGACAAAAATACATCCTTATTTGTAATGTTGAGTTTTTCCAAGATGTATGGATTGAATATAATTTAGTACAGAAAAACTAGGAAAGGCAGGTTTACACTAATCTCTCCAGATCTGTAAATGCAGAAAATGTTAAAATAAATTGTGTACACCAAATGGCTAGGAAAATGAGGGTATAAAAACTAGTGCTACATACCAGTTTTGTATGATTTTTGGTTATGAGACTTGCTTAATATTTGAAAATAGTTTCTGTGGCAATTAACAAATTAGCAGATTTTCTGGATTTAAAAAAAAAAAGAAAACTAAAAACCTCCCAACTTCAAGATACTGTGTCACCAAGTGAATTGTTCTACAGCTGCAAAATCAAGTGCCTTAATGATTTTCATTTCTTTTGCATGTGTCAGCATTAATGGAGGCATGCTTCTATAAAGTCTTGCATGTGAAGATGGTGCTGAGCAGACTATATTCATTCTGTTGAATGCTTTTTACATTTTTTTTAATAACACACAAAGGGAGACTTCAAATCAGGCTGAACTTCAAGTAAAAAGTTAATGCTATTCTCTTTTGGGTTCAGCCACCCACTTTGCTTAAGGTCACTAGTTGAGGCTAATGCTGCACAGAGGGGCTGCAGCAAACTTGGCATCCCCTTGATTAGGCTCCCTGCTGATCTAATACATATACCAACTCACTTGCCAAGTCAAATAACACATTTAGTGAATTGGAAGAAAGATTTAAGTGAGCCAGCACAATGCGGCTTTCCCTCTCATCTTTTTACCAAATCCTTCTCTTTTTATGCTACACTGTGAAAACTGCTCTTTTTAGAGGACTTAATCTTCATTTTTTTTCCTGTAGATTATTTGGAAACAGGTCAATTGAATGTTGGAGCTTCTAACGCCTCCTACCAAAGAAAGACATGACTTGTGGCATACTGATTGCATCATTTAATTGAAAGGCTGTTATCATTAAAAAGAAAATATTGTACTATAAGGTTATCTTAGAGTGAAAAAATCAAGGATAAAATGCAACTCCTTTTTAAATAATGTGTTTACTCCTTTGTCTTCAAAGCTCTTATATCAAGAGTACTTCACATTAATTGCTGGTGAGTAGTAATTGAAGGGGTTGATCATAGTACATATATCCATCTCTTGTGGCTGTACTACAGTAGTTAATTCTTAAATACAGTAAGATACAGTAGAGTGACATTTCTATAATGCATTTCATAAAAGCAAAGTAAATCACTTCACATAGTGCTTGACTTTGAACTATTCTGTATTTCAATTTAAAAAAATCAAGACTGAAGTTAAAGCTTTCAAAGTTTGTTCACTGTTTTTTATAAATTTTAGAAGGAGATAAGTTACAGTGTATAGTATACTTTGAGATTTAGCTCATACTTTAATGCCATTTATGCTGTAATAAACTGCATCTGTCTCATATCTCTATTTATGGTGTTCAGGGTTATGATGTGTACTGACTTTTTAATTATCTTCTTATCTCTTGTGGTTATACATATCTATGAGCATCTCTTCCATGTTTAACTCCTGAAATAAGAATTTGCTTCCTGAGGTACTCTTGTTCTTTTCTTTCTTTTCTTCCTTTTATTTTTTTTAACAAATTCAGGGGTACAATAATACAGAGTGGAAAGCTGAAAAAAACCCTGACATTTATAATATCTCATCAAAGACAGGAGATTTTAAGTACTACATTAAAACGAAAAATTTATCTGTGTGACCTACAGCTGCAAGATAAAATGACTCTTTTTCTTCCAGAGTAATGGCCAGTGCACTTGACTTCTAATGAATTCACTTAGTACATTTTAATACCCAGTAAGGGATTTTGAGGAACCAGCAAAACATCTTGGAATATTTTTTGTGACCATCTGTGTACTTTCAGTCTAGCTTTTAAAGCCAAGCATTTGTTGGTGTTGTGGCAGACCTTTGGTGGGAGCTCAGGCAAATGGGATAACATATAGAGTACATTTGTCTTGCTAACTCATTCAAGCAAAGCAGCGAGGAGGAAACCTCTTCTGCTCTCAGATCCTCCTGTGATTCTGCAAAGCATAAGTAGAACAGATGCCTTCCCTTGCCATTGCCCCCAAAAAGGAGAAAATACTGTTACCATCATAAGATCCATGCAGAGTTGGGGCAGGAACTAGCTCTGTGTTTCTCAGGGAATCATTAATAGCCTTCAGGTCAAGCGGAAAAATATGCATGATTACAGAAAAGAGATACTTTCTTGTTGTTTTTTCTGAATTTCACAAGTAAAAGCAATATTTTTCATTCTAAGGCCTGATTTTCAATTTCATAGTAGCTTGCCCAATCTAAACCATCAAAGTGGAAAATTGCATGGTTCAGACCTCATGCTACATACTTTCAAAGTTTCAGTTAAAGTATTTAGCATTTTCTAAGATCAAACATGAAAAAATGTAGTGGTTTGTCAGTAGCTCAAACATTTAATTAGGAAGATAAACTCTTTGTTATTTGAGGAAATAACTTGAAGCATGTTTAAGAATAATCCTGAAAACAGAGAGACATCCTGTTTCTATCAAGTAAATCCTCCAGCAGCAGATAAGACATTTTGCATCTGAAAAGATAAGGCAGCACATGCTCAGGTAACAGTTGGTAGAAGTATAACCATCTGCAACAGTGGAGCCTACAAAGGAAAAATAAGACTTCTTTATTTGTTTCCTCCAACATTGTCTCAGTTACCCAGTGTCACAGGCAGAGTGGAAGCTTCAGACAAAATTTATTAAAGAAGCATGACTATTGAGTCACAAGGTGCAGAAAGGACCCCCATGCTTTCTGAACTCTTTCTTGGAGAGGAGTGAAGGTGCAGTTGGAGCCAAACTTAGTCCTAGACTTTGTCAAAGGTGTGAGGAGCCAATTTATTTCTGCCTCAACACTGGTTGTCAGAAGCATGTGGGGGAGGGGTTGCACATGTGCCACTTGCAGGAGGCAAAGAGGAGAAGATGGGAGAAAGCCTTGTCTCTGGGGAGGCTTTGCCTGGCAACTATTTCATGTGACATCTCACATATGACAGGCAGGCAGCAGACCACCAGAGACGCTGTACTCTCCAGAGCAGTTCTCTAATCAAATGGAAAAGAGTCTCTGCAGTGGAACACAGGACTGGGCCAATGGTCTCCTGCCAGCAGGCAGGCCTTGGGAGGAGACAGAAGGCTTAAAAAGTATCTGCATCACAAGCTCTGGGGCTCTTCTGGCCTATGCTTTTTGGGTGTTTTGCATACACTCCCAGACACTTGGACGTCGACAGCATTTCCTGACTTCTGGTGGTAATGCCAGCTTTTTCTCTCTGTCTCCCCTATCTCTCTCTCTCCCTCCCATCCTTTTTCATTTTCCTTCCTTCTTTTCTGTCTTTTCTAATCTTCCTTAGTAGGGCAACGCCCTCTTTATTACCAAAAAATGGTTCTCAGATAAAATACTGTCTTGTTTGACTTAATTTCATCTTAGACCATCTGTTTTAAAAGAACTCCTTGCAGCTCCCCATAGTGGAATGTGATAAATGGTTTATGTGTAAAGGATTATAGAGGTTTCATTGAACCTTTAGACAACTTTCTCCCACATGATGAAGGATGACAAAGCAGATATATTTCTATAAATTATTTATTATGACAATGGTTAGACAGATTCAATCTGTAAATAATTCAATCAATCGAATTATTTACCACACCATATAGGAGCTATAAACTACTACAATAGTACAATGCACTATATAAGCAATATTGAAGCAATTATTTCAAAGCAGTTGTATTAAAGCCAGCAAACCCAATTGTTAAATAGAGATTGATGTCAGTCACCTATACCAACAACCATGGGCAAGTGTCTTTTGCTCAGCCTCCAGAAGTAACCTTGAACATCATCCGCACTTGAGGGAGGAATCTCCACACATACTCCAAGCAGTCATATGTTACAAGACTCTTCCATTAAAAAGCAGAACTAGGCCATTATAGTTTAAAATGATGCACTGTCAGTCATATATCTCCAGGCCAGTTGTGTCAGCTCAGCAGCTTTAGATAAGTTACTAGTAGTGCCACCTGTTTGTTCCTTATCTGGTCTACCACATCTTCACCTCAGTCTCCAATTGTTTGACTTCTGGATTGGTGAGTCAGACTGGTTTTGGCATTATTCAACACCAAAGCAGGATGACACCTCTCTCGATTCACTCCTGGTAGCTTTGCAAACAGGACATTGTTAGAGTTGGTTTGTCTCATTCTAGGCAGTACATCCTGCTATACTCACAAATCTATGGGACCTGATGGGTACATCCAAGAATCCTCAGAGCTAGTTGATATCATTGCAAAACCTCTCTCTGTTTTTGAGGTCTTGGGAATCTGGAGACGGACTGGAAGCTGGCTAACATTGCCGCAGTTTTCAAGAAGGGGGTCCCTGAAAACTACAGGCCTCACTTCAGTGCCTGGTAAAGTTATGGAGAAGATCATTCAGAAAGATATTGAAAAACACCTGAAAGACAATGCAGTCATTGGTCACAGCCAGCAGAGCTTCATGAGAGGAAAGTCCTATTTATCAAATCTGATTTCCATTTATGATTTCCTTTTTTCTTTTTTCTTTTCCACCTAACTGATTTAGGAAAGCCAGTAAATATATTTTTCTGAACTTCAGCAAAACTTTTGATATTATCTCTCCCATTATCCTTCTGGACAAAATGTCTGGCATACATCTCAATAACGGTATGTAATAGCTGAGCAACTGGATCATGGGTTGGACACAAAGAGTTATAGTGAATTGAGTGACATCAGACTGGTGACCTCTCACCAGTGGGGCTCCACAGGGCTCCATTCTTAGCCTAGTTCTCTTCAACATCATCAGTAACAATTTGGACAAAGGACTTGAAGGAATACTAAGTAAGTTTGCTGATGACCATAAACTGGGAGGAGCTGTTGACTCCCTCGAAGGCAGGGAGGCTCTGCAGAGAGACCTCAGCAAATTAAGAGAAATAGACAATCACCAACCACATCAAGTTCATTCAACCAGAGAAGGTGTCAGATTCTGCTCCTGGGGTGGGGCAACCCTGGGTGGATGGGCAGAATTGAGAATGAGATGCTGGAAAGCAGCTCCATGGAAAGGGACCTGGGATCCTGGTCAGTGGCAAGTTGAACATGAGTCAGCAGTGCCCTGGCAGCTGGGAGGGCCAAGAATGTGCTGGGGGGCTTCGGGCCCAACATCACAGCCAGGCAAGGGAGGGGATTGTCCCACTCTGATCTGCACTGCGGCAGCCTCACCTTGAATATTATGTGTGGTTTTGGGCACCACAATATAACAGACATTAAGCTATTACAGTGTCTAAAGGAGGGCTACAAAGATGGTGAAAGCTCTAGAGGGGAAACCAGCTGAGTTCACTTTGTCTGTTCAGCATGGGGAAGAGGAGGCTAAGAGGAGAGCTTATTGTGGTCTTCAACATGATCATAAGGGGAAACAGAGGGCAGGTACTGATCTCTGCTGTGAGATCAGTGACAAGACTCATTCATGACCAGTGACAGGGCTCAAAGAAATTGTCTGAAACTCAGTCAGTGGAGGTTTAGGTTTGATATCAGGTAAAAGGTTTTCATTCAGAGGGTGGTTGAGCATTGGAACAGGATCACCATGGAAGTGGGGAGTCACAGCACCAGCCCTGTTTGAATTCAAGAAGTGTTTGGACAATGCTTTCAGGCCCAGGGTGGAATTCTTGGGGTGTCCTATGCAGGGCAAGGGGTTGGACTCATTGATCATGACAGATCCAACTCTGCTTATTCTATGGTTCTATGAAATTGTAATGTATACCAGTTGGTTTCTAGTCCAGCTTTTGGTTCATTTCTGAGATGAAATGCAGATCCCTAGATTTTGAACAAAAAATCCAAATTTACATTTCTTCTATGACATTGGAGCATTCACAAATAAAAGCCACCTTGGAAACAGTGGTTTGAGTGACTTGCTCAGCATCACATGAAAAGCATTTTCAGCTTTTGTAACAGCATATAACAGCAGATTCAACTCTGGAGTATGGCATATGTCTTTCTTCTTCCTTGTCCATTTTCCAGTCTGTACACAAACTACCATAGAGACCCTAAGTGAAATGCACTTGTTCATGAAGTGAGACTCTTCTCACACCTGATAATATCCTCCCTCCTTCCTCCCTCTGAGGAAGGAAGAGCCAGCAGTGTCCCCAGGTGGCCAAGAATTCCAATGGCATCCTGGCCTGTATCAGGAATAGTGTGGCCAGCAGGATCAGGGAACTCAATCTTCCCCTGTTCTCAGTGTGACTGCACTGGTGTGACTGCACCTTGAGGGCTGTGCCCATTTCTGGGCCCCTCAGTTTAGGAAGGATGTTGAGGTGCTGGAGAGTGTCCAGAGAAGGGCAGCAGAGCTGGTGAAGGGTCTGGAGCACAAGTCCTGAAGAACAGCTGAGGGAGCTGGGGAAGCTGGTGGTTTTT
Organism: Irena cyanogastra; assembly: GCA_013397155.1. Classification (NCBI taxonomy): domain Eukaryota; kingdom Metazoa; phylum Chordata; class Aves; order Passeriformes; family Irenidae; genus Irena; species Irena cyanogastra. The sequence continues at coordinate 60,731 of VWZV01009881.1, read as the reverse complement.
AGGCTGGAGAAAAGGAGGCTCAGGGAGACTTTTACACTCTCCACAACTGCCTGAAAGGAAGGTGTAGCAGATGGGGGTCAGTCTCTTGTCCTGGGCAACCTCTGACAGGACAAGAGGACACAGTCTTAAGCTGCACCAGAGGAGTTTAAGGCTGGACATTAGGAAGAATTTCTTCACAGAATGTGATGGGGCATTGGAATGGGCTGCCAGAGAGTTGGTGGAGTCCCTGGACTTCCCCTGGAGTCACCATCCCTGGAGGTGTTTAAGAAAACTTAAGCAGGTGTTGGACTTTGTGCCATGGTCTAGTTGACAGAACAGTGCTAGGTCATAGGCTGGACTCGATCAAGGCCAAGGTCAAGGTATTTTCCAACCTAAATGATTCTGTGATTCTGTGAAATTTCCACAGTGAAGTAGAATCTGTATTCACTATTAAATATCTATAGTAAACATGAACCACCATTCCCCTTGTTTAAGAATTTATGGCAAGTTCTTAACTTTTTGATATTTAAGCTTATAAAGTTTACCAGGTTTTTAAAAAAAGTCCTTTTTTTGTAGAATATATTTATGTATTTAAAACATCTTCCTCATTCAGACAGATACAATACTTCATATTATCTTTACATGAATTAATTAAAGGAAAGAAAATATTACAATTCACGATTTACATTTTCCTTGACTCTGCCTTGATACACTTTCAACTTACAAGTTTAATCCTTCAGTGCTTTTGAGAATCTGTGTATATATATACGTTTGCATCTTTTTTCTTTTGATAAATGTTAATCCGTTTTTGTGCTCCTCTGTGTGGATATATTAATTGCACTGTTATGAAGCCCAAAGGCATTAACATCTAACCCTCCATGGAAAAAGCAAAGTTGAAGGGTTTGCGAGGTATGTGGGAGTGGCTGGCCAAAATGTTCAAGTTTTGCATAAATTTATATCTAGTTTCTTCTGTAACGCCATGCTACAACACAGCTAACCCAACTGTAAGGTGCTAGGGCAGTGAGGCATTTTCACCTTGCTGTACTCTGTCAGAAGAGGAAAATAAAAGCAGCGTATTAATGCTTCTCCAGTTGGTGCGATTTCTCCACCTTGATGCCTCTTGTCTTGCAACTCTATGGAATGACTCCTACCACATTAAGATTCTAAGAACAGAAAAGTTTTAGTATTGATGATCCTAAAAGGACAGCGTGTGAGCTGGGAGCAGCTAATATCCAAGAGACTCAGATGCGAAATAAGAAGATATCAGTACTGGGAGATCATGATTTAGTACTTCTCAGTTTTGGATCATTTTATTCCATCTGCCAAAATTCCCACAGTACTTTTCATCAGATTGCTGGTACTTCTTTTTTTCACAATGCATCTCCTTGCTGTGTATTACAGCTTCCAAAGATACTGACTTTAATGATTTACAATGGATTTCTGATATGGTGGTAAAGACACATGCAGAATACTCCATACAGAGTACTAATGGTACAGACGATAATGTGGCTTGTGTTCAAACTAAAACCAGTGTAATAGTTTTGGTTCGCTAATTCAGAATTTTCACTAATTTTGAGATCTCTCAGCTAATGGACTTACTTTTTGCTGTGAGATAGGATTAGGAGAAAGGCAAAGCAGGCTCAAACTTCAAAAGGGTATAAAGAAAATCTATTGACAGTAACTAAAAAGGAAAAGAAAAAAATAATAAGAATCAAAACAAACCTTTCAGACTACTTCTCTTCTCTTTACTACTTTTCTCTTGAACACTGACAATGCAAAGAACTAAACTTGAATTTCTAGTTAGTTTACCACTTCTGACAAAGTCTTTCTACAATTCACTCAGGGAGAAAAGTCTCTCTTGTTAAGGTTCTGAAGACTTCTCTACAAGAGGAAGAAACACAACTCTCTCGGTGACTTTCTCACGACTTAGCAGCCACCTGGGGGAAAATCTGCTATCGTGAAGTCTTCTCCATCTCTACAAGCCTTCTCACAGCTTGTCAATGGGCCATGTCAACTTATGGATTATTATTTTAAAAATGAACAGTTCAAAGGCAAAAAGTTCTCATTATCTATCTCTAAAATCATCTTCATCCCTGGGAACAGAGATTTTGCCCTTTTCTTCTCTTGTGGCAACTGAGGACTCTTCTTCTTGTTATGAAGAAGTTCACACGTTAGTTGCCTACCTCAATTAGTTATGAATGTTTGCAGATTGTTACAATGTTAAACAATGTTAATTAATGTTGTTAAGTTAAACTATTAGTTTATGAGTTACAAAAGTTGTCAATTACCTTGTTTCTATCCCCTTTCTATCCTCCGTAAGGTAAGGCCACTGCTGCTCCTTAAGGACAGTTCCGGGTATGGACGACATCATCGCCGTATATGCAAATTAAGAGACGTGTAGTATGTATAGTAAAAACCCCTAAAAACGACGAGCCAATTTTGAATTTAAGAAACCAAGTGATATATTCTGGTCAGGAATTGTCTCCCTAGCATGTCAATGTAATCAATGTAATCCTGGATTGTAACTCTGACTTGATTAGAGCTGGACTGGAATAAGAACCTCAGACAATGAGCCAAACAGGAGCTTCCCTGGCACGCCCGTGAGGATGGAAGCCCCAACTCTGCTGCATAGCAAAGTTGCACTACCTCCTCCTCGGCGTTGGTGAAGGGAGCAGCAGTGGTGTGTGCAACCCCTCAGGCCCCCACCCCAGAGCTGATTTTCCAATAAAGGCATTAAAAGGAGCAAGTCTCCTGCCCTGTTTATTTCACTTCTCTCTCTTTGTTCAAACTTCTCATGGGACCACAGCCTCTTTCACATCTGCTTACTTCAGCATGGCTTTTGCTCGCCACTAATTTGAACACTTTCATCTCCTCATAATCTCATGTGTTACAAAGAAAAAGAGTCTTTCTCTATAGCTTTACAAGAGGATTTCAGCCCCTCAGCAGGCATCTTCTCATCTCTCTCATCTGGAACTTAACTTCTTTCCTCAACTGATCATGATGTCTCTCTGCTGTCCTTTTACATTGCTTGCATCTTGTTCTCCTCTCTCACATGGGGGAGGATTGAAGCACCGAAAGCGTTAATATGTTGTCTGGGCCCTGATCGAACTCGGTGTTCCTGGCTGGAGCTGCGGCTGGGGAAAAGGCTGGGGAAAATGGCTCAGATCAGATCAGCCAGGCCTGAATTCAGGAGCACCACACTGGGATGGGCGCTTCTCCCTCCCTTTGTCCACTTGAGACCACTCCCACATTGCAAAGTCCCGGGGTCAGCCCGGGGCTGCTCCCAGGTCTGGCCAGTGGGGGCTTGGCTGGGCCCTGAGCCAGGTTGCAGCACACAGCCATGACTGGCTCCATCCGGCCCTCAACAATGCCCCCCTCCCTGCCCAGCAGATGATGGGGGAAGGGGGAGGGGCAGGCAGCCCAGGTTGGGGAAGAATGCCCAGGCCACGGCCAGGGCCGGCTGGCCCGGGCCTGGCCTAGGCACAGGTCAGGCAGGACCTTGTTACCTCTTTGGCAGCTGGAAAAGAAAAAGGAAGTTCCCAGGTCTTTTTCATCTTTAACATGTGTTTTTTCACAGAGGCATGTCCAACTTTTTAATGGCTCGTCTCGCTGCTAGGTAGATGCCAACCTCTTGTCTCACTTCCTAAACTCCTCCCTTGTCAAACTACCACAACCAGTTACACAAGAGATCATCAAATTATTTTTCCAACTAAATTATGCATTTGTGTAATTTTCCTTTTATTACAGACAGATTATTCAAAATTTGTTTTATAATTTCCTTCCTAATTTCATGTAAAAATATGAAATGGCACAAAATTTACACACACATAAAAAACTCTGATACAATAATTTTTTTGCCTCTAACGAAAAGATATTTTAGATCCCTAGTTTGCACTCAAATAATTTTGATGTAGCTTTATTAATACCATTGTCGGCTGCCTAAATGAGTACTTTTATGAAGAACCAAGAGGAAAACCAATACCAATTTTGTATGTGACTGGTGTGAAAACACTTAATTAGCTCAAAAATGTGCAACTTAAATCTCAATAAATCCTTGGTGGTTTACTAATTAAATTGGGCCTATTTCTCATATAAGAGATGCACACCTCATATCCACAGTAGGTTTGTAGGTATTTAGGTCTAAGTAGAAAATAATTGTTTCTAAATAAATTTGACCCTAAATTACTTTTTCAAGCAATCATTTTTCTCTATTAGGTACTTGTTGCATTATTGTAACAGCCAAATACTTTCAAAATAATAGAAGTATACTTTGATAAGAAATACATATCCTGTGGTGAAGCCTAAAAAACACTGTATGAGTAAGGTAGTTTCAATGTATGGTTCCACTGCACCAAAATCAAAGAAAATAATAATTGGTCATATAAGTCTCAATGTATGCCTACCATCTTGTCCCTGTGAAATCCATATGTAAGTCCATGTAGACCACAGTATTACTGAAAAGAAGTCAAGGCTTTTAGATCTTTAGGATGCTTTTGAAACAATAATAATGAGATTTTTGAAAAGATATCATATTTTAATTTTGTCATCTACTTGGGTCTTTAAGGGATTTATATGGTATTTACGCGAGAAAAAATAGTGGTAGCTCATCTACTGGAAGCAGCACAGAGCTGAAAGTGATAATTAGTTCTGACAATTTGCTATAATGCAGTTATTTTTCCACTGCTGAAAAAGTCTCATGCATCAATAGAACACACTTTCCTTCTCTCAAACAACTTCTATTCAATTTTTTGCAGCAACCTCTGGGAATACGGATATAATATTCCTTAACCTACTGCTAACTTTGAAGGCTTATCTTGATCAATAGTGTGATTTAGGTCTGTATGTCATATTGATATATTTTGACCTAAAAAATTCCATTGTTAAAATTAAAAGCTTGGTAGTTTGATCATACAATCTTAATAGCTGACCAAACACTTCACACAGCATGATTTGTGGTAATAAGGATGAAATTTGCTGGACTGACAAGTAAAGCTGTGGTGTTTATTTCCAGTGGGGCTGTGAACTGAGGCTGTGAACTCAGTTTTCTGTTCTGGCTTCCACTGTAGCTATAGCACATTATGGCTGGAAAGAAGAAAACAAGGTAAGTGTGTGTCTCTACAGAAAAAGGTAGAAGTACAACTTCCAGAGTTGTTTCCCATATTTCCCATACTGTGAAAGATTGTACGTTAAGTAACTTAAAATAAATGTTAAAAATCTTGTGTGAGAATGTTACACTTAAGTTCAAACTTCACTATAAAAATTTCACTTACACTCAGGATAAAAATTCTTACTTGAAATAATAGGTATCTTTCAATACATTTAAAACCACATTGTTATTAGGATGAACACATTTTACTATTTCACTCCTCTGTAACAGTTTTTTTTTCCCTGTTCAAGATACTTCTTTTACATTAAATTAACACTAGAGAAAATGCACAGATATAAAACTTCTGCTTTTTCAAGTTTTCCATAATACAGAACTATAATCACACAAAGAAAACAAACAAAAACCACAACTACAAAAATTAAAACAACCACCTACATTCAAGGAACAAGAGATATGTGAACGGCTCCATGGCAATCTAATTCCACAGCACCTCATCTTCTGAAGTCAGCATTCTTTTCTGATATATAGGGAATAGAATAAAATTGCAAAGGAAAATTTGGGATTTTAAACATAAAAAGAAAGTGGAACAGAAAATGCAGGATTATAACATACTGTATTTACTTGCTGTCACAGTGAATTGTGCATTTGCCTTTGACTCTCAAACAGGAGACTGAAAATTCTGTAAAAACTGGCAGTAAACAAAATCACAAGAAAATATTTTTAGAAGGCTCATAGTTCTGAACTTTTCCAACACTAACTTTAACAGTTTATTTACATAAGAAATAATGTCTGAAGATGCCAAAAGAACAAAATTAATCCTAATTACTTAAGAGGAATAGAAGCTCCCTAGTACTCCTTAAATAACTCATTTTGTATTGGATTTAAATTCCACTTGATTGTTTTACATTCATTTGATATATGCTCTCTCACTATGTCGTCCTAAGACATACATGCAACAATATTGAACTCCTTTCAATTTTTACAACACTGTGAAATTATTCCTGCATTTTATTTTCTTATTATCTGAGTTGATGGACTAATTAGAAGCAGTCAAGGTTACATCTAGGTGTTCCAATAAAAAATGTTTCTAATTGTCCCAAGACTGAGAATAATTCAATTACAAATCTTTTCAGTTTGATTCATTCCTTTCTTCCTAAGGAAGGATTATGTGGATGAGTTCCAGGTAATGGAACTGGGTGGCTTAGGAGGGGCATTAAAACATCCTTACAGCTCTAACTAATATGATTAAGTTTTATTAAGTTTGTTTTTCTTCTTAAAATCTTACAGAGGTCAAGTACTCATGTGATTCTCTTGGAGCAGTGGTTGAGAAGCTGGATGAATTGACAGTAGTAATCTCTTGAAATATGTTCATTAGTTGTGAAAAGATTTGAAAAAGTTATTTTCCACCTCACACAACTTTAGTTAATAAATAGGGGGGGAAGGGGGGCAGGGAGGCGGGAGGGGAAGCACAGTGCTTTTCAAGTCCTTAATAAGCAATTTTTAGTACAGGATCTCTTCTTAGTTAACACCCTGTTATTGGTTCACACTCCGGAGGTCATTACTGACATAGTCAGGGTTGACAAATATTTTGAAGTTGATTTGTTGAGTCCAAACCTTTGCCCTGTCAGTAATCTAAACTGAACTAGATACTCACTGAACTTGCAGGAAAAGATACCAAGTGAGACAAGAGCGGAATTTTAATTTTTTTTGAGATTTCTTCTACTTTCCTGTTATGAAAGTGTGACAGTTAACAGCTTTTTATTTCTTATTTTAACAGTTTCATGCGCCTGCACACTCTACAAAATCAAAATAGAAACTCATATTAGAAATACAGTAATTTAGGGCTTTAAAATATTGCTAGAATATGTTTATTATTGATAATCTGGTGCTTGACACACCAGGAAAAGTACCAAGTGGTGATTCAGTGTACAAATTAATTACACTGTGTCATGAAATATATTTTGGAATGTGACTGGTATTAATAATGCCCTTGAGAACACCCATGCCAGTAGTGGACAGAGTCTTAACTCAATTTTTGAAGGTGGACAAACCATTACTGTCACAGCTTCGGCTTTAGTGACCCCAGGATGGTGTCAGCTGGGAGCAGTGGCGAAATAGAAAGACAGGCACAACTGGCTTACCAGAAACAGAAGAACTTTAATGAGGAGAACATAACAAAGGGGGAAGCCCAGCACAGTATGCGGTTAACCACAAAAGGCCAGGAACAGGCCTTATGTATATATGGAGGATTTAAGGGAGTATCTGAGGGCAGGGATCCAATTATAAATGAGAATTAGGAATATATAAAGCAATGAAGCAAATAATAACCAATCAGAAGGGAAGAGCTGGGGAACATTCTAGAAACATAACCTTGTATGGATAGCTTTATCCACGTATTAACTCCCATGGGGCAATTTTCTTTAGTTTTCCTTGCCCTAACTAAACAATCTTTTCTCCCTTCTAGAGTCTACCTTCCTAGGGTCTGAAGCTAAAGCCTGCTGCATGGTCAGCTAAGGCTAATGTGTTGCTAGATTCTGAGGCATCCATTCCAGCATCTCCCCTTTCCACGTGTAATAAAATAAACCATTTAACAAGTATGTTATTAAGCCAGGCAGAGATACAAACATAATGACAAATATGACAGGATCTAGTGATGTTAGTTCCTTGATGATAAGAATGCAACTACTCTTGCAATGAAAATTAGTGATTCCTCTTTTTATGAATGAAAATAACTCTCATTTCTAGGCTAATTGTTAATAAATTATCAAGTAGTGTATTTAAGTAATTCTGTTCTTCTTGATGGTAACTTAATGATGAGTAAGAGTTTTTTGGTGTTGCTTGGAGTCTTTTCTGATGTCACACCTAGATGGAGGCTTGCAAAGTTTTCTATGACTTTGTCTCAAATTACTCTCATATTTGCAGCATGTCCTGCACTCTTTACAGCCTCTGTGCCCCTTGTCATAGTCCTCTATCTGTGGAGATACAACCTACCAAACTCTTCCACAAGATAAAGAGCAAAGGCTGTGATGGAAAGGTGCTTGATGAGGGGGAGTTTTCAAAATATTTTAACATAATTCAAAAATTTAATCATACAAAAACTTAAACATACTTGTCTCTCATACCTCTTTGGACTCTCACCAATCTTCTTGCATGAGGGGATATCATCTTTACTCTATTCCCCCTTTTTATTCAGTTAAGAAATAAATAAAATAAAAAATAAATATATAAATAAAAAATAAATGAAATCACATTTAAATAAACACGTTTGATAACAAAAAATTCCTTGTGAACAGCTTATGAAATGTAGTAATAACTTCAACATTATAACTTTTACCACAAGAACTAACAATTATAACAAGAATAAACAATCACAACAAGAATAAACAGTCCCATCTCAACTAACAATATCACCTAACCAGGTAAGTTCTAACTTTTCAAACAGTCTACCCAACTAGCTTCTAACTTGAAGGGTTATCTGCAAGATAGAGCTATGAAGTTTGACAGT
>VWZV01009881.1:20301-52083 GCA_013397155.1 Irena cyanogastra | reverse complement strand
TGTTTTTGTTTTTTCCACTTGGGGGTTCTTTCTAGGGAATTTTCTGGAAAGATTTGAAAGGCATATTTAGATACTGCCAAATAATAATTGTATCTGTCTGTAATTCTTCTACCAATCTGCAATGTGTACTGGAACAACAAAAAATTGCTCTTAAAAAGATATATCAGTGTGAATGATAAGGGTACATGTAAAGGTATATGTAAGGGTAAGTAAGGGTATCTGTAAGGGTATATGTAAGGGTAAAATAACAGTGCTATTCTTGGAAAAAAAATAAAATTCTTTTTAGCAAGACATATACTAATTAGACAGCTTAGGGTCTTATTGGAAAACTAACAACAACATAATAGAATAACAGCAATTTTGGTTATGTAAAAATGATAAGTAAACTCAGAAAAACTCTAATGAGAATGATGTGTCATTTGTTCTGGTGAGGTTGGTTTTCAAAATTGACAACGAGCAGAAAGGGCGCAGTTGCATAGGAGCTTTGCAGCTGTACTTGTAGCACCTCTGGTGGAAGATGCTCTTGTGACAGCCACCATGGTGTTGATGTGGTGGTTGGTGCAGTGCCTGGTATAGTTTTAGTAGCCCTTTTCTCCTTTTTTTTTCTGATTCTTCCTGAATTTGTACTGTCTTCTTGTAGTCAGTGGAACTTCTAGACTGGTGGCAAAGCCTTCCATTGGAATAGAGCTAGAGCTGGTGGTTGATGTTGATAGAGCTGCACCAAATAGGCAGAGCTGAAGTTTACTGTCAGAGGCTCTTTCCTGCGAGATTGATGGCTGGATCTTTTATGCCACTTATCGTGATTGTTGAACTTTTCTTTGCTTGGTCTTTTGGCCTGCCAGTTGCTTTGGGTAGGGAGTTGCTCTCTGATGAAGGCCTCTGGGTAGGCCCTAGCGCAGGCTGCTGCCATATTGAAGCAGGCACTTCTGGAACCCAGGTGGGCGGGGCTCTGGTTTCTCCAGAAGAGGTGTGGCCAAAGGCAGAAGGGGTGTAGCTAGAGGCAGAGCTTAATGGCAGGGTGACAACTGAGGTGGATGGCATGACAAAATGGTGGTTCAAAATGGCGGTCATTAGATTGTATGGTAGGATGGTGGTTGAGATGGCGTTTGATGGTGGGATGACGAAGGCCTGGGAAAATGTAGGATGGAGTGGGAGGGATCCAAGATGGTATGGCCATCGCCATCTTGGGCCCAAGTGGAGTTGGAGGTGGACATGAGGCAGCAGAGTAACAGGGTGAACCAACGCTTCCTCTAAGCACATTAGCAATATCAGCCCCTTGTCCCACTCTGAGGTAGTCTGAAGGGTGAGAAGGAGTGGGACAAAAAATGGCAGGAGTTGTAGTCTGCATGGGCACCCACACTGTGATGGGCTCCAATCTTGTATCCTACCCCAACAGTTAGTGGAAAGGGAGACAGTCCTAGGTTGGGCAGGATCAGTTGAACAGGGTTCGTGATGCTTTTTGTCCATTTTGAGCATCTGGAGGATTATGCGAAAGATGGAAAGTGTGCGGGGTGCTACGGAGTCCCTCTTAGCTGTTAATTCATTAAGCTTCACCCCCACCGAGTCCCAAAAATCAGCCTTGGTGATATTAGAGGCTGTGGCATCAGGAAAGTTCCAGGAGACCCACCTGATGATGTTTTTAAGTTTCCACTTTTTTGATGTCCCTCCCATGGGCTGTCATGATTAACTTAAAATGCCATAAACATCCTTCTCTACAGCTGACATTCTGGAACCCATCCTGGGGAAGTTGGATTGGGGTGGAATATGCCCCTCTGGTTAATTAGGGCGATGAGTGAAATGTCTCCCTTTTCGCTCTCCTATTTATAATGTCTTCTCTGCGAGTTGCTGCTCCTTCAGGTGCCCGCTGCTGAATCACTCCCAGGCCTGGCTCCACGAAAAACTTCACACCGAAGACAGGATGGCCAACCAGTCTCCCACTGACGCGACCTTGACAGGTCTCTAAATATGAAGGTCCTTTTTCTGGAGCCACTTGTCACAGCTTCAGCTTCAGTGATCCCGGAATAGTGTCAGCTGGGAGCAGTGGCTAAGTGGAAGGACAGGCACAATTGGGTTACCCGAAACATGAGAACTTTAATGAGGAGAACATAACAAAGGGGGAAGCCCAGCACAGTATGGGGTTAACCATAAAAGGCCAGGAACAGGTGCAGTACAACTATATATATATATACATATATATATGTCTATATTTGGGGGATTTAAGGGTGGATCTGAGGGCAGGGATCCAATTATAAACCAGGATTAGGTATGAGTGGCCACTACACCTGTGAGTACAGTTAAACATACTTTAGTGTCCGCTCACTGTTAATAAATACTTTCTGGAACCTCTAGAATTTTTATCTTGTCGTATTAGCAATCAGAAGCCAAAACTGATTGGTTGGGTGTGAAACTAGACATTTTTTCTGCCTTCTGTAAAAGTCAAAACAACTATCTAAATTGCATTTAATTTTTCTATTTGTGGTCAAATGTCTCAGACTTTTGAAAATTTCAGTTCACGCAGTTTAAACAAAATCATAATCAAAGTGATTAAATGGTTTATTAACAACAATTGGTTTATTAAATCACATGCAGTTATTAAATAATGCCTTTATTATCAAAGTCAATAAAAGAAAGGAAAACTTCTAAAGGAGGATGGTAATAGAAGTGGTGGAAAAAATATTATTCCCCAAATAAGCAGTTTGACATAAGCCCTTCTTGTTGATTTGTTATTATTGCAATTTTCTAAATTGTTTCCAGATTTTGGGTTGCTTGTTTTATTTTTGTGGGATTTCCCTCTTCAAACATTTCCATTCCCCCATTCCATTACAAATACAGAAAACCTAGGAAGTCACTGCATAAAAAGTGTATTATCCCCATACAATCACTAAAGCTCATTGGTTCATGTGTTTTTTTGTTTTTCTTTTGTGGGTCATCAAAGTTTCTCAGTTCAAGTAAAGTGAAAGTGCTAATATAAACATATTGTAATTAAGTTGTTTGCTTTCCTTTTTGGTCTCAACAAAAATCCTGTTGTGTTTAAGTAGCACTGGTTTATTAAATAAACATGGTTTTGTTGCAGAAAAAAGTGTATGTTAGATAATATTTAAAAGTAAAATTAATATATCTACTCATGAGGCAGTTGCTTTTTTGTAGTGTCTTACTAGTTATCTAATAAGGGGGTTTTAAAAGGTAGTGAAACCTTCTGCTTGCAAAGACATTTCCATTGCGTGAAAATAGTCTTGGTGTAAATATATATTTTAGAGGCCTTGATTTTGTTTTGTGAAACTCTTTTTTGCAATGTCTGATTTTGAAGTGAAGATTTAAGAGAAAACGAATGACATAGCCTTCAGAGTTTACTCGCATTTAAAAACTTAGGCTCACTCAGAATTTTCATCAGAGTAAAGCATTTCCAGGAGTACATTGAATGTCTTTGTTCTGATCATGGGCTTAAACTCAGGATTAAGACGAGCACACAGAAATGATGAAACTTTTAGCAATAATTTTGGATCCTAGCTAAAATGCATCTTGTTGTAATGTAAATGTGTTTTCCCATTTCACCATGTACCTTTTCACTTTTATCTAAAAACTAGCCATCTCATTGTAATGGTCAAGCCATCCAAGTATTGCTATCTTTGCTCTATTATGCCTATCTAAGGAATTCATGGTTATTATCCATTTTGACTTTATATAGCATCTTCGTACCAATTAAATTCACTTAAACTAAAGTTATTGTGCTTGACTGCATAGATGTGCCTTAATTACATGAATAGAACTATAGCCAGATCCCTGAATCAGTGCGAATTAAAACATCATTTCGCAGCCAAACAGAAACATGTTCCCAATCGCTGCACTTGAATTACTGTTCTATAGCTTGGGGCTTGTATTAAAATCACTGAATAATTGCAATCAGATTACTATAATCAAGTACAGGAGTAGTAATTACAGGTTACAGTCATTTTAAGCTGCCCTAAAAGTCCCATATACTGATCATATGCATATTAAAAGTTTATGTTAGTGATAAAATTAATGAACAGCATTGTAAGCCCCTGTCTGTGAGATAGGTGTCACGTATCTCACCATACAGAGAGTTGACTTTGCAAAGCAAGGACACTCAGCCTATTTACATTTTTTTCATATGTTCTCATCAGAAAGTTGTCAACAAGGATGGGGGGAAAAATCCTCTGTCTATTTGGAGCATAATCTGCTGCTTTACTTCTTCCAAGTTTTTGTATTACACAAACATGCTGCCATTTGTCGTTGTAAGATTTCACCAGGAGCATTGTTTACACCTTTTATTTATTACACTCACCATTAAGAGAGTATTAACTCATGAGAATTAAGCAAAAGACAGAAAGAATATGAAACTTTGTCAGCATTTAGACATTAGAGACATAAACATGAAGTTTTATTTCTAGTGGCTATTGAAGGACACCATAGAGTAGAAATTAATTTAGGATACGAAGAATAAGTATTGAAACTTTTCCAACTTGCTTCATGTGCTTCTTTTGAAGACGCCATAAAGTAAATAGGTGCTTCTGATTTCCTGAGAACTTCATTAAAAACAGAAGTCTGTGCCATATTAAAATTCTGATTGAAAGACAAAAAGAAGGAAAAGGACAAAAATATTTTCTCTTTTATGTGGAATTAGAGATATGAAATGTATTGTGATGGTGTGAGTCTAAAATTAGACCTTGAACCAAAATAATCATGAGGCCTCTTATTGCAGAGAAATATCTAATGAACATGCATGCTAACCACAAAATCATTTAATTATGGTTTTACAAGTGAAAGGAAACATGCAAGTGCAAGAGGAAGGCTAGCAGGAGCAAACACAGTGCACATGCAGAGGGATCACATGAAGAAACGTGATGTTGAGGATTTCATAACACACCAAGGCTTCAAGGGGTATTTTCTCAGGGCCTTTATTCAGACAGTTACCAGGGGATTAATGTGTGACAATTAAATGTAAATGAATAAGAAAAATTTGCAAAGATAGACCACCAGACTACTCCTTTTCTTTCTTCAGACTTCTTCCAGCCACCACAACAGCCAGCATAAGCCAGAAAAAAGACCAACCAAACACTCAGATGCTGCTGCTGGAAAATGACATGCTATGTTGCAGTATTTAGGTTGCAGAGAAGCCGAGTTCACCTTTTGGCTGCCCAGAGTGGTTGGCTCAAAATGCTGAACAAGGCAAAAGGGGAGTGAGCAACATGAATGGAGTTGAAACACAGGCTGAGAAGAAGGGGGTTTTGTCCAATGGGATAACAAAATCTCTTAATTACTGAGGCGTAACATCCACAATAAGATTCAACCATGTCATCTTCTGGGAGCTCAGAAGAGCTTCAGGAGTCTGGGAGCCTGGCTCCCACTCACTACAGCATTGCGTTCAGCTTCTTGGAGTAAACAGGCTGGCTTGAGTGCTGGGAAGGATGATGCTTCTAACCAGTGTGTAACGAGAGGACTTAAATAGATGAATGGACACACTTCAGAGAATTCTTCTTTGAAAAATGGTGTCTAGCAAATACTTTATGATACAATGGTTTACAATATCAACATTAATGAATCATCTCAGTGAAAAGGACGGATGCATGGATTTTCACTTGCAAAGCATAGTAATGTCAATTATTTCCAAAAAATTGCTGACATGTACTTCACCTCATCCCCATAGCACACATAAAAGTATTATGTTTTTCTCCAAAAAGCTCACTTAGGAAAAATTATGACTGTAAAAAGACTGCATGGGAAAAAAAAAAAGGATAAACCTAAAAGTTTTAACCGCCTGCAGAGGTCAGGAACATTCCCATAGTGTAAATAATCATGGTTTTATTGGTATTGAAGTGTATCTACAGCTGCAGAGAAAAAGTATTGCTCTCTTCTCAACAGCAGGAATAGCCCATCTGACCTCTCTTGTTGCATCTTGTGGATTCACAAAATGCAAGTCTATGCATTTTGAAATGTTTTAGCAAGAACATGGCACTTACAGGATTTAGATCTGACACGTCACAACTACAGTTAAGAGTAAAGTCCAAAGGACTTCATGTACCATGGGCTATTATATTCGCAAAGTTAGTTTATTTATTCAAAATACTTCAATGTCTTTCTGTTAGGAGACTTGATGGATTTGGAGATCTCTGTGGAGAACCATAGAGAAGTGATGAGTGTTTAATGAGCAGCAATGTGACTTGAGTGCAGGGGGTTCATCATGAGGAGAACCCCACTTGCTGTATGACTGGTCCTGTGAATATGAGCTAGTGAGATGTGAAAGTTTCTAGTTACAGGAAGGGATTTTTCTTTTTCTCTCTTACATGTTTGCTTTTAAAAGCCTGTGGTTTGCAGCATTTGGGGAAATTCATAAAAACTGAATTTTGATAAGGAAACTGTTGAATGAGAAAAACTCACTGATAAATACCGGGTAAATAATTACTCCAGTATTCCCTACAGAACTTTCAAAAAAAGTTTTATTCATTTCTGCTTCTCTAACACACACTTTGCAGGTATTCACCACCCTTTAAATCTTCCTTTAATGTCACGCTCAAGACTTCAGAGCAGATGTATTTTTAAGAAATTTTTAAGATTTCTTGCAACAACCAAGGCACACACTCAGATCAGCAGGTATACTGAGACGTATTGAGAGAAACGAGCTGTTTTTATACAGTTCTTCAAGACACAGTATGTCCTTTTACGGTATTTTTCACTAAGCGACCTATGACACATTGCCATGTCAGCAACACGTTTTCTTAATGTCCTTATATAGGGTGATCACACACTGTTCAGGTGTCTGGCAGCTTCTGGCAGGCTCATCTCTGAAGGGCGTCTGCCGTGTGGCACGTCCTCCCCCCAAAGTCGTGTGAAGACAAGCTTCTCTGTGCTGCCATGGTGTTCCACAGGCATGTCCCACAGCCTGTAACACAATTCTATCTCATCTCTCTCTACCATTTCTTTGTGATTTCCAGTGTCCTACAGCTTTCCAAAGGTCCAAGGAAGGTTTGTTTTCATCCAAGTGGAATCTCATACAAGGAAAATTTGGGTAAATAAATTTGTTCTGATCTTTGTGAGTCTGTGTATAACATGGAATGCTCCTCAAATTGTAGCATCTAAGCTTAACTTTTGTAATATGAAAGAAAAACAGATGGAAAAGCACAAAACTAATATGACTCTTCAGTCTGAAATGGTTTTGCATCTCTGTTAGTCAGAGGTTAATTTGGTGGTCCACTGAAAAGAATTTTCTGTACCATTCTTTCAGATGCCTGCACAACAATATCCCTTTTCTTTACCTATTTTCTTGAGCATTCATGGGGTATTTTTGTAATTTTGGGCAGAAAAGTGTGGTGAAAAACATGCAAAGGACAATTGTTTTCAGATGCAAGAAAAAAATCACTCCAGTTAACCTATTCAAAACATGCTGATTAGAGAGAAATCTCTCTGATGGTGGTTTGGTTTTTTTTTAGAACAAATTAAAAGGTAAATGTCCCAGAATTAATTCCCACTATTAAACTGCATATCTAAGGAATCGTTTTATACACACTTTCCTGGGAATCATTGAATTGATATGGAGCCAATATTGCAGGGTTACTTTATATTATACTTGTGTGTTTTAATGAGTTGCTGTTTTGGTAAATGCATCCACAATAACCACAATCAGCTGGTTGTGCATTTATAATGAAATTAAGCATGGTTTCACTTGAATTGCAAAGGAATCTGAGCTTCAAAAACTTAATTGCATTATGCTTCATGAGAAAACAGCCTTCAATGCCTTGCAACCTGAATTTTAGAAAAATTTCTTCATGCAGTCACTCTTCAGATTAGCTGGATTTTGGAGGAGTAGGTTCGGTTTGATCAAATTATGACATCAAGTTGTGTTGACAAAACAGAAGTTTCCACTAGTGTTTGTAGAATCTTTAACTTAATGAATCTTAGTGGACTAAAATGTGTTAAATTCAATGTATACTCTACAGAGAAGACGAAAGTATCAGAGGATCCAGATCCTGGAAGTAGATTGCATCTATTCTACTCAGTTTGGGACTATGAACTTGCCATAAATGTCTGCTATTAATTAGAAGTGGAATTCCTTTGGTTTTAGAAAAATAATTTAGGACTTGGTTATATTTATAATGCCATTACTTACTTTGAGAAAGGTTCTTTAATGCCAAGTAGAAGACAAAAATGTGAATATTGATGTGCAATGTAGTGACATACTTTTGCTGAAAGTTACATCAGTGATCCTGTGAGAATACTGAGGGGCTATCACCTTGTGATATACTTGAATCAATGACGTGACAGTGCTCTACACTGTACAGTTTTCAATTTAACACTGAGCAGTCAAAACAAATTAAATGAATATTACTTATTTTTTCAGATGTGTACATACACACATTTTCCTTTCGGCCTACTGCCTGTGCAGTAAGAGTTCTCCATGAACCATTGTGCAAACAGGATGCAATGGAAATTAAAGATCTAAAACTGTAAAACTAATAGAAATTATGTGAATGGCCTGAGTATGTCTGAAGTGAATCCCAACATTTAGAATGAAAAATACTCTTAGGTTCCCTTAAAGCCAGCACAATAAGTATGTTATTAAAGGTTAATCTCTCCACAATCTCTCTCCTGCCTCCAAGCAACTATGTAGTTGTGTTGCAGATGTGTGAGGTCACCTGTGGACCCACAAAAAATAGTGGAGTTGTTCCACTCCTACACTGAGCTTTAGCTCTCAGCCAGTGAGAGCCTCAGAAACCTAGTTCAAAAAACATTGAGATTCCCATAGGATGGGCATGTTCCAATATGATACCTGGCTTCACAGCAGGTAACTCCTTGTCCCTATCAAAATCTGGTTTAAGGAGAGGTTCAGGTTTGGTTAATCAGGCTTGTCCATTATGTCTGATGTATAACGTTTGAAATGCAAGGCTTGCTCCATTCCTCTGGAGATTGAGTCTCTTGTTTCTTCTATAGAGCTGTAGAAATTATAGCACTTCAGTGAATTCACCTGATAACTGAGGCTAGAGGGGCATGTTCCTCGGATTTAGGGATTATCTCTAAATCTTAGTGAATCTGAATTTTAGTTAGTTTGATTACTTCATTCTGCCCTCAAGTCTTTCAGGCCTACTGGTTTAACCTTGCTTACATTCTTTGTAAACTTCAGGATTTTTATTATTACCCAGTTGATAGCAGTAGTGTTTCAGAGGAAATTTAACAGCAATTTTCAAGTTTCTACTGCAAATTACTAAATATGAGAAAAGATAGGATGCTTTTTTCACGGTAAGTTTTTGTTCACAACAGCATAATAAGTATACATTGAACTCTTTCCAACATGAAGCTCGTGAAAACAGACCACGTAAGTCAGCTTGTGGTCAACTCCTTTTATTGCTGCTCAAAAATGCCAAGATGAAATATCCACATTTACAGTTTTGAAGACTTTGCTGGCACCCTCCTTCACCTTTCTTAATTTTTCACTAATATATAGCTGTCAGATATTGTCATAATGAGAACATAGCATTGAATTTATAAATTGTTGATTATGCTCCGGTACAATCTGGTGTAGGAGAAGCCAAAGTGCTCTAACATTTAGATCATATCTGAATGCATATTTGCAACAGTAGGCCTAAGCAATCATTTTCTCTAAAACAGAAAATTTCCCCCAGTTTCTATGTATTGGAATTAAGACGTTCATCCTGCTTTCACAACAGCAAATGTGAAAATAACAAATAAACTTTTTTATTCTCTCTGACATAAAATACTCTACCACACAAACAGACCTTTAGAAGGGGTCTAATTTAGATTTCACCAGCATTCTCCTGATAGAAAATGATGATAAATTGTTATCTTAAATATAATGTGTCATTTAGTTCAACAATAAAATCGAATGAGAATCAGGTCTGCCACTCAACAGAATGATGGGGCAGGGATGGAGGAGGAACAGCAGAATAAATAACTAGACTGTAGTGGAGATATTTGAAAAAAAACCAGTTATGTATTTCTAGTTACTTGAGTCTTTTAATGTTTCATCATGTTCTCAATCCAGCAAAAACATCTAAAACTAGCACATAATTTGAAAGATATGGTATAAAAAATCAAGCAGAAAAACTTGACAGAGCAAGGCTCCCGGTGAAGCTGTGTACTATTGATTAACACTACTTTTTGAAATGTTAATTAGTTTTACGCTTAGCAGCTTGTCATTGTCTAAAAGGGCATAGGAACAAACCTTTCAGAGTGAAGGCTGAGAAGTTTTTAACTCCTTCATGACAGGAATTGGTGCACATTCCTTTGCTTTCAATAGCATCAGGAGCAAACAAGAATTATTTAGCTTTGGTGATCAGTAAGATAAAAGAATGTATATCTGAATTAGTTAGCAATGACGAGAGGGTGAAAGACACATGAAGTAAATTAAAATGTACAGAGTAGTTACTGTCCATGAGGTAACTTGACCCTCTTTATCAGGACAGACACCATAGCCAAAATATGAAATCATTTCCCCATGAGAATGATATCTATCAATGTTTGCAGTTTCTTTATTCATTTAAGTGCAAGTTGATGGTGCATTGAAGACTGTAATGTATGGAAAATTGAAGGAAATAGAAGTAATGAGATAATGATGTAAGGATGTGTTTTTTCATGATACACTTCAGTTTAAGTGATTACCTTGAAGTCTTTGAAGAAATGGGGGGAGCAAGGGTGTAAATATATTTTCCTTATATTCTTCTGTGCTTCTAATGAACTAAAATCTGGAACAAAATAAAAGAGTTTGTAACTTGGTAACTCCTCCTATGCATCATACATAGACTACAATCTAGTGCATAATGCCTTAAATGTTAAGCTAGGGATTTATCAGCCAGACAGGAAATTCAAAGTGCAGGGACGTAAGCCACCCAAGATGACTCATCACATAGTCCAGTGACCAGTAGAACATAAAGCACTGTTCTACCTTCATCCCCCAAAAGTCACATCCCTGCAGCAGGGAGGGGACCAGGCTGTGCTGCTCCCTGTTTAAAATTTGTTTCAGCAGGCTCAGTTCTTCCAGCCTGTAAGTACAGCACATTTCTTGCACACTAAGATCTTGTATACATTTTCATTTACCAGAGAAGTGCAAAAATGTGATACTAAATTTGAATTAGACAAACCCATAAGCACTCCATTTGGGCTTCAGATTGGCCACAAAGCTCAGAGAACTTGGCAAAGCACACAGAGGCACTTCCCACTGTCTGTGCTAAGGGAGTGGTATCTTGTCATGAGGAAATGGTCTTGGCTTGTCCCTGTAGTTTGCTGAACACCTTTCTATATTATTGCAATTTGCGGCGTTTGACAGATTTCAGCAAAAATATAAATTCTTTTACTGGTTCAAGTTTCTGTGTGAAGACTTAAACCAGTTTCATTTTGCAAACAGGCCAAATTGTTTCCCAACGTAGATTTCATGATGTAGAGGATGTTTTTTTCCCCTCAAGGGGGATTCTCTGATAGTGGTTACTCTGTGGAAAACATTATCTATCCTGTGAAATATTTTACTTCTTTTTGTCACATGTCTTTTCCCCCCTTTCTATGAGGTTCTGAAATTAGTACATTCCAAGTGAACTTGGCTAAATTTAAAAGGCTTAACTACAAAACACAATACATTGGAAAATGCCCTCATATAAATTCATAATTTTCCCAGAAAAAGTTGGTTTGTGGAAATATGACATGTAAATTAAATGAAATCTGGAGATGAAATTATTTTATTTAAAAAAATAACCTTACTGTGTCCATAAGTGTAAAAATGTCATGTCTTTATTCTGTTCCATGTATGTTTTCAAGAGAAACAAAAAACCTGGAAATGTTCTACGTAAAAACTACGTAAACTGCATAATCTGTGCACAATGTAGGTATAATACTATGTTGATCGGCAACTATAATGTAAAAGGTAATGTGTAAGAGTTTTTTTATGCTTCTCAGTACTATTAAGGAGTGTGAGTAGATTTTAAACATTTTGATTAGCGCCACCAAGATTTTAATGCTTTATTTGAACAGTTTGCTATAGGGCAAACACATCTGATAGACAAGTAAAATGAAAGCATTGGCATCAGGTTTTCTGTTTTCTGTTAAGTAATGTTGCAAAGTAAGCAGAAGTTGGATTCAGATATCAGATCATTATCTCCACATTATGTCACAGTAAATAATTTTAATTGGTTTAACTTCAGGGACCATTACTGGCCTAATTAGAAACATGAAAAGGCTACAAGTATTAGGAGATATCCTGAAGGAATGAGAACATTAGCAATTCTGTCAAGCCATTTTTAAAATAGTACACAGTAGCAGTCACATTTCACTAAAAGGCAGCTTACTTGAAAGGTGCTTTTTAGGAAAACAGTACTTGTGGTTTTGTAATGTGAGAACTTGATGGGCAAGCATAGAGAATTTGTAGTGTTTGACATCTGATCCTGAATTCCGTTTTTAAAGACATGAGTTAACTTTGTTCAGCACAGGAATTATGAAAGGTTGGGGCCCGTGAGGAAGTTCATTTGGTTAAAAGAATAAGAAAATAAAATAAGATAAAGCACCTAGGTTATGTGGCATTTAGAAGGATGGGATGTTAGGAAAATTTTTAGCAAAATTATGTGTCAGCCTCTTAGTGCTTTAGTGAAGCTTTGTAAAAGTATCTTTTGAGCTTTTCACTCTCTAACTCTGCTTCAAGGTTTTGTGTCTTCCCTAAGTATCCACACTCAAAATGAGATCATGAATTGTGCTGAATGACACCTTCTGGTTTAAACACTTCTCTGTGCTGCATTTTAAAACTTCCTAACCTCTAAGACCCTATGGCTTAGAGGTCTGCTCTTTGACTCTTCTGTATCCTCTGTACGTGAAAGCCAACAGGCAAGCGTGGTTAGCTCAAGAAGGAATTCTTTAACAGAGCTCAGATCTCAGTGTTAACTTCCTTACTCTGGCAAAAACCCATACCTAGGGTTTTCCTTCATTTGCTGATTCCCATAACATTATGAAAATTTTTTAAATGCCATTGCTTTAATAAGTATGTGGTTGGCTTCGGATTTGCTCTGTCCTTGTGTTTGATTTGTCTACTTCTGCTTTCTAAGGGTTTATTCTTTACTTAATCCTTTTAGAGCTGTTGCTTGCTTTTTAGATGTTACTGACCGCCAGTAGATGATTTACAATTGTGCATGTTTAGAGACTGGGATTGGAGAAAGGAAGTAAAACATGCTAGTGAATAAAAAACTCATTTGCTGCTTTATCTGGATGTGTTTTTCAATTGGGTCCTCATTCTTTCTTTTGTGGCATTTTGTATAGTATGCCTGAGGTGGCACAATATATACTACAGAGGAAATTTTTATGACAGCCTTAAGGGAATGATTAGTGTTATGCTATATGTTTGCCAATAGAGGCAGAATAAAATCTTGTGTGAGAGGAGCAAAGATGGAGACTGTCAAACACCTAAAATGTTTTACTGATGGAGAAGAGGGTCAAAGATTTAGGCAGGTCATACTACTTCAAGAGTTGACCAGTACCTGCCAAATACAGGATATTTTTGTTGATGATGAATCCCTTAAAACTATGCAAATGTAAAATATATGCATTATCTATTCATGATTAATCTCTATTCTCCTATTAACCTGTAGGAATTCCAATATACACATGCATAGCCAAAAATACATTCCCAGCGTTGCTCATCTATACCTTAATCTTATTTATTAAGTTCATGATGTAGGCTATAAACCACCTACCAAGTAAACTCCTAATGAATACCCCTCCTGCCTGCCCCTGGGGCACTGGCTAGCCCAGTTCCTTGAGGGCTTTGGAAGGGTATTACAGGGACAGGGTAAAAGAATTCAAAAGAGGCCCTTCTCCAGGGGTTTCCAAGGGTTTAATCTTGAAGGTGTCCAGGAAAGAGAGAGAGCGAGTCAGGAAGAAGAGGCTTATTATATAGTCTTCTGCTGAGGGAAAGATAACTGGATCCCAGCCAATGGGGTCAAGATAGGAAGGAAAGGTCAGACTATGTTTTTACAGATCCAGGGGTCCTGGGGGGAAGAAACCATTCCCCCAGAGAATACAACAAACTCCTTTTTTATTTTTATCTAGTTTCAGTGACCATTAATTTGTTCTCATAAAGGACATGCTTAGTTTATCTTTTTCATAACTCTGTTTTATCAGGACTTTCTTGTCCCCTAATAAACAAAGCAGATTCCATTTTTACAGCGTCTCTGCACAATATAGCCTTATTCTGCCTGATCTTTCCTTTGTCTACATTTAAAAATGCCTTAGTAAGGCATCATCTGAAAGCAAATTATGCTATATAATGGTACATAATTTTTTATCAAGTGTTACTTCCAGTAATTTTCTGTTCCTTCTCTAGCATCCTCTGATTTACATTTTTGAAGACCATTACCTATCGAGCAAAAGTTCCCATTGATTTAGCAAAGGTTTTTCTGATACAAGAGTGCTTACAATGCTTAAACTGTGAAAAAGACCAATAGATCATGCATGAGATTCAAAAAATAAATTCACCTAGTCCATTGGTATAAATACAAGAAAGCAGTGAAAGTACTGAAACTGCTGAGACTTAGATACACTTTAGATAATGAATGAATATGCAAAGCTTTGATTTTGTCAAACTAATGAATATACCAGTATAGCCACATAAGACTTAAAATGAAGTGTTTCACCAAAATAGTTTTTGTTGTGACTGCTTAGTTTTCCAGTTAATATATTGTGAGAGGCTTAATGGTACCTGTATCTTTTTGTACTTAATCTGAAAAGGTATTGCAGCAGCAGAGTATACAAGAAAGTGGCTTGTGATATGTAGTGAGAGGTTTCCATTGATTACCTCAGTGAAAATTCCCAGAGGCAAAGTGCAGAACATCCAGCTGTGCATAAAAAATGACCTCATGGTGAGGTTTGCATGGAGGCCCTGTACCACATGCTGACCTCCCCCTCAGCCCTCATCCAGCTGACAGAGGACGTGTCTTTTGGCACATACCCATGTGTTTTCGTACTCTTGGTGAAGGTCTGAGTTCCATGTTTTGAAACCACCATACCCACATGATCTTAGAGCAGCCTCTGAAGGTCTCCCTGATTCCTTCACCTAAGGAGGTTGAAGATATACTTTATACGTTTATATTACATAAAAAACATGAATATATCTTTGCACATAACTGAAGATCCAAACATCGCATGTAATATGGACAATAACAAAAAGTTCCAGAAGGTTTCCACAAAAGACTACCCAAACTAGAAGGATAACCCAATGATTCATGAAACAGAAAATGTAATTCTAGTTATATTACAGGCATAAAGGGCCAGTGGCATGGACCTCCAGTTACTCACATTGTGGGGAGACTACTGCTGCATGTGGGACCATAGAAACACAGAATCATCAAGGTTGGAAGGGATCTTCAAGATCATCTGCTTCATCCATCAACCTAGCACTACTACAATCACCCCTAAACCATATCCCCAGGCCACACACAGACACCTCTTGAACACCTCTAGAGACAGTGACTCTACCACCTCCCCAGGCCACTTATTCCAATGCCTAATCACACTTGCCACAATTTCAGTGATTTTTTTTTTTTTAATATCTAATCTGAACCTCGTCTTGCACTACTCAAGGCCATTTCTTCTCATTCTTTCACTTGAGCCAGGGCAGAAGAGATAGATCCCCACCTCAATAAAACCTTCTTTCACATAGTTGTAAAGACCATGGGGCATTGCATCCTGGAAATGTGTATTCTTCTTTCACCTTAGTGAAGGACTATGTAGAAAGCAGGAGAAATCTGTCTGAGTGATACCAGAGGGATAGAATGAGATCAGAACCTTGTTCTTGACCTGTCTTTGTGTGGGCTTACAGCTTTAAACAACAAAGTATTGGGCAATACTTTGATCACCTTGGGCAAACCCCTGCCCAAGGCTCTGCCAGAGCCAGGTTAAAGCTGTCAGTCCCACATCTTTCTGTCAGCCAGCAAACACCTGTCCCAGTGCCATGGGCCACAGCCAGCCTTTGGCTCCCTGTGATAGGGCACATCACTGGGCCTGGAGCCAAGAGCCAAGTTAGTTTTAACCCTGTAACTTTCAGTCAGCCTCCTTGCAGAAGGGATCTAATCTCTGACTGTATGGCTGAGGACAAGAACTTTTCATTCTAAGATCCTATCCCTGCCTGGATCTGCAGCTATGAAACGCAGGATATGTCAACAAACAATGGGACAGGCACTGTAAACTACCACAGGAAATCTTGGATAACAGCTCTGTCAGACTTTTCAACACTGTGTATAATGTAGTAGATCTATGGCTGTGTTGCTGATGGCATGAGAGCGCTGTGCTCTGGTCTTCTCCCTCTCTGGGTTTCCAGCAGAAAAGGCAGGATAATATCAACAAATATTAGGACAGACAACATCAATTTATCAGGAACAGAATATTCTCTGTACAGATAAGCTCATGCCCTTGAAGTGTGGTCTGTGGTACACTTCAGGTGTTCTAGCCATTCTAGGACAAAATCCTTAGGCCTATCTCAAAGGCTACTTCAAGACTTTCTGTAGATTCTGTGTCCTACAGAACATCTTTATGTGGATGTATCTGGGAATTGGCAGTGCGGGTCTACGCAAATATTTAGACTTTTTTTTTAACCAGAAGGCTTACTAAGTGACTTACTAAGTTTTCCTCCTATAAGAAGATAGGTATTTTGGTGTACAGGTCAGCATCTGTCTTTACCTGGAAAGATTTTCAAATGAGGCAGAATTTGCCTTGCTTGTGGCAAGCTAGTGCTTCACCCTCAAGAAATGGGTGTTTTCATTCTGTGTATACTTAGAAGTTGAAGATTAATTGTCTTATAAAAGAAGGTCCAATGGGAAACCTGCCCTAGGAGACCAGTTAAAGTCAATGTTTAATCTATGCTCTGTCCTTGTTTTGTTTGTGAAAAAAAAAGAAAATAGATCCTCTTGAGAGTAGATCCTTCTGCTAAGTTAGAATAATTCTTGAAGTCCACTGTAGACCATATCATTCCTATGTGGTGGTTGTGGGAAGTGTTAAGGTATAATGAAACACAGGAAAAGGAATATGGGAGAATGTGATATCTATCTTTCTCCTGTTAGATATCTGCCAAGTATCCTAGATTGTACCCTGTGGAGTACAGTACGCACGCTGGCCCCATCTTTAATTTCACTGTATCATTCAGAGATGCTGCTGCCTAAATAAAAATCCATTTTAAAACAAAATTCTTTGCTGTCAAAGATGAAGGTATGATTTCACCATCCTTATAAATATAGAATTATACAAAGCACTTTAGCTCACCTTCTTTGTCTTTTCCTTCTGTCTAAAAATGCAATAAGAGTTTGCAGACATTATTTTCTATTTTGCTTTCCTGTCTAAGCCATATTAATGTGACATTTATTGTTTCACTTCTGTGTGGTTGGTTTGCATTGGGAAGTGATTCTGCATTTCTGGCTAAGTTTTTTCCAAACATGATAGAGCTGAATCAGAGTTTATATCTGTGAATGTCTCTAAATTTCTTTATCTGTCCAAGGCAGCAGGTTTCTTATCTGACAGCCTTATAATTATGAAAGTGGCTGCATATTAATGATTCGGTGCTAACATAAACAACTGGCCTCAGAGAAATCTAATGAACTAACTTGCAGGATTTGATTTTGCCTAATTAAATGTAAATAATGTTTAATGTTGTATGTGACAGGATTTCTCCAGAAACGTAGGGAGGTTTTATGTAACCAAAGTGCTATTATGAGTGCAGAGTGAGTGCCATATTGAACATCATGAACAACTGCATGTTGTGTTTTGTTTTCAGTAGTTATCTATCTATGTCTTTAAATAGAAAACAAAGATATTTAAGATCTGGTGCAGTCGATGATACTGGGTATCAGAAGATGCTTATGCTGTGCATAACTATATGCTACTCTGAACTGCTTCACCTTTTTCTCTCAAAGCAGACTACTAGCCAGAAAAAAAATTTCAATCAATTAGGATCAATTTGGATCAAAACACCTCTTTTTAATGCTTATCAGTTTTCTTCCTTTCTACAGTGTTATGTATCAGCAATTTGAGATGTTATTGTTCATTAGATATAAACCAGATAGAGCTGAATCATTCGATGCTGCATCTCTCTTTTATCGCAGGGGAATATTTTGTGAATGAAATCCAGACTAAAATGGACTTACAGCTTTTCATATGTGTGTGTATGAACTTGTTTGTGTTATGCTTAAGAATCCAGGAAGGATAGACCTACTCACCTTTGGGAAAAAACTACAGCACCTGTTTTTATTCCACTCTGATTTTCCCCATGTGGTGTTAGGGTAATTCAGGTAACTAAATCATTACAGCCCTGCCAGACTGCCTATGAATATGCACATCTCAATTTCCTGATTTCTATAAGTACTTCTTAGAGGTAGAGAGGATTTAAAGTTTTTCTCTGAGATCTGTGCTCTGAAGAAGGCTAGTCATTATTCAGACACCCAAATGAGCTATCAATAATTGAATAATGACATTATTTGAGGAAGACACTTGGATGATATAATGCGAAACAACACGAGTGGACATTATCTTTTATTGATGAAGTGCCACCTCACCTCAACACCCCATCTTTCCACTCTTCAGGAATTTTGAAAGAAAACCATGCAATCAAACCACAAGAAGGTACAAAGTGGGAGAACAGATGTAATCAGCCAGAAAACAAAAAGATAAGATTTGTGATGTGTTTCCTATGCTTCTATGGGATGTGAATATATTTAAGTTTTTATCTTGCATATCCTGATAAATAAAAAATGGATTTGAATGTATTATTTTACATCTGTAAAATTGTGCATATTTTCCTTACATGGGTAAGTCCTCATACAACTGTACCTGATAGCAGATAAATAAAAAATGGGCTGTTATTCCATGGACAATATTTAAGAGATTAAATCAAGCAAAAAGTCTTCGCTCTCATACAGAACTTAGACGACAAGAAGTTTTTAGAGTTTCTCCAGGAATGGTCATAAATATGGCTATTAGGAGAAGAACATTTTCTATTTCAAACCAGGCTGCTTCTCAGCCAGGCCCAATGAAGAACAGGTACTCTAAATTTTGGTCCTGCGTTCTACCATATGTCAGTGTGGTCCAAATACGTACTTTCAAATGGATGCAGATTTCAGCTGCAGCGTGTTTACAACTGAGTTTGGATTGAAACAGATTTTATGACAGTGTTATACATACATGAGACCAAGGACAGGCTCAATACATCTTTGTTTGATGTGTTCTTTCAGATTGAATTTCTTAGGCATGATTGTTGACACTGGGAATGGTACTACTGGCATTTTTTTGTCTTTCAGCTGTTATGGCTGCTGCAACATTTGCTCATTTCTCTTCTTTCCTTTCCTCTTGTGTTCCTGAAGGCTTATGCAGGTGACCCTGCAATCAGTAGAAAAATTATGACTAAATGATACTAAAGAGAAAATATTGATGAATATTAAATTATTATGTATTCTTTTGATAAAGAAAACTGCCCAAATAATGTGGGGTGTGTTTGTATTTCATTTGGTTTCTCTATACATCTTTTCTTATTATTATTTTACCAGTTATTTCTATAATCCAACTTTTAAAATTTTTATCGTTATACATACATTTCTACATGGACTTTCAAAATGAGATAATGAGCTGAGTTCTATTCTGACCTATTTTTGGTGATTTGGCTTAATTTTTTTTTTGTGTTTTCTTCCTCATTCCCACTTGACTACACTGAATTTCCATCAAATTTCCGTTCTAAGTGTAAGTGCTGATGAGTACATGAGTAAGATTGAGCTACAATTTCAGTGATGTGGAAAGCTGAATTAGATCTTCTGTAACACCCTCAAACATTCACATGTATATGCAGTGAGATGCATTTACTTTGACTGTGGGCACAAAGCAGGCAAAGCCACAGAGAACTGTAATTCCTTTTTTTTCCCTTTTCTTTCCTTTTTTTTAAGCAAAGAAAAAATTCAGTCTTTTTCTAGTTTGTGTTTATCTGCTCTGTTCTGCTGAGAATTCATTTCAGTGAAAAAGGCTTTGTTTGCTTTCATATTGTATGTATAAATATCATTGTATAGTTATGATTCAAGAACTTGTAAGTGACACTTGAGGCAGGGCAAATACTGGTAGGCAGATGAGCTGGTTAAAACCTGTCAAAGTATTGCAACTAGATCTAGATATTCTTTTAGTTTTCAAGTTGTTATCTGCTGAACTGCACTTCAAAAATATGTTTAAGTACAAAAATATATGCTTTCCAAAGCAAAGGCATTTTAAAAACCATGATTTTTATGTGCTTTCCAGTATTTCTGGCATGCACTGTAACATTTTTATCTTTCTTACCAGCCATATTCAGAGATTTAATTTTAATAAAACCTTTCATCGTTTGGTTTTAGAGTCACAAGTACACACTGCAATTTTAACATCTACAGACATAAATAAAACCCACAGCATAGTGCATAATAATGTCTCACGTTTGGTGGAATTCAGTAAATACTCTACAAGGGACTTCTGGCATGAAATAGCTGTTCTATGTGAATCCATGTTGAGGTGCACAACAGAGTACTTTTCAGACACTGCAAGTCATTTCAAATCAGCTTAGACCTCTCTCAAAACCCTTAAACAGTAATGATATTGAACATGCGTGCAAGGCACTGTGCTTTGCCCGACAGCAACTGTAGTCACAGGTCTGCTTCTTGCCGTTTGTTCCCCATTTAACCAGGATAACACATCGCTGGTGAACATATATGTGAACATACTGGTAAAAAAACCCCAGAAGAAGTAGCTGCTTCAATATCAGGCAGTTGTCCCCACACCCCTGGTTCATCAGCCTCATCTCATTGCAAGAGTTTTTGGCTGAAGTTCTGATCAGAATCAAGATTTGAACTCTAGTAAGTAAAGTTATATTCATTTAATAAGATGAGACTGAAAAAGATAAACTGAAGATAGTCGTTTTGGAAAGGTAATTATTTATTGTATCCATTGCTTTGGATTCTTAATTTCTTTTCTCCTTTAGGTAAAACTCTGTAGCCCAAACAACATAACAAACTAGTTCCAAAGTCAAAGCAACTTGTATAAATTCAGACTCACATCAGTTGCTTCAATAAAATTATCACAGATTTACACCTGTGTTGGTGAGAATAGAGGCTGTTCAATTAAGCTTAAGCCAATTAATAAAAATAACTTTGTTTCAGCTTTCTACTGACTGAGTGGTTAACATGTTTTCGTTGTGTTAATATCACCTAGTTTCACTTTGCCGTGCATATCAACTCAGAGTACAAATGGTTAAATATGAAGAAGCCAGGTTATTACACATTTCAATTCCAGAGTCAAATATAAAAATTTCTATTATAGGGACAATTCATTACATCTCAAAATGGCAAATGTGCATCCTTGTCAGGTAGAGTGTACTCTGATGGCCTTTCCTCAAACACTGAATGTGGAGATTTGATCTCTTCTAATGGTGCTGAGAAAAGGGTAATTACGCTATGGTCAAAGCTAATTTGCTTTCTGCCAGATGAACTGTTGTATTTTATTGTACGCTGACATTTTAAAGTAATTACGGCACTGTTGACCTTAGACAATTCCAGTTGTATCGCTGTCTACAGCTGCAGCGTTCTACCTTTGGCTGGCAGACAGCGGCTGTAACGAGGTAATGACACGGACAAAGAGCACCATATGGGGCTCCTTTGAGATACACAAAGCCCAGTGAAAGGAAACAAGAAAATTTTAACATCATCATTTCAGTCACCCATTTCTACAGCCATAAAAGATCCCATCCCCTCGGTACACAAAATACCCTGAATACTTTACTTCGTCCTATACTGTATATCTGTGTGTTTTCCTTCTGTAAATGGCAGTGTGCATTAAGAAGAAAGAGATGAGGTAGAACTGAATGTGATGGACTGGTCTTTCTCTGACATGAGTTCAAAGGCTAAAGACTATTGATTGAGATAAAAGCCTAGGTTCTTATCTAATGTTAAAGACACTTCTTGTTGTCTGAAAGCTGTGCACATAATTAGGTTGAAAGAAAAGCACTTCATCCAGAAAATCACTATAAACTGGGCTTCATTAAACATAGATATTAGTTAATTTAAAGAAAGATGTTATTTTTCATTGATATATTTTAATTATTGTCTCTTCTAAGCAAAGAAATATAATCATGTGCAGAGAGCTTCCTGGTTAATGTATTCCTACTAGGACAGAAAAACAGATTGCTATCACTCACAGAGAGTTATGCTCTATTGTCTCAGAGAAAAAATGTAGGCTGTTGAAGACAAAAATTTATTGTTTCAAAGAGCTGTTAGAAAACTGAACTTTACTGTTGCGTTAAACATTTTCCTAACTGTTTTGTGGCATGGGCAATAGAAATATTCACTAGTTCAAAGCAGACAATAGGATTTTACATGTGTCATGCTCTACAACTTACATGATAAATGTAAAGAGATAGTGAAAATGAGTCTATGATTGTAAATCAGTTAATCTCCATTGGAGTTAGTTTTCCACAATGAGGTCTTGTTAGAAACAGTAAGAAAAAGGAGATTACAGTTGGCATGTGTCAGAAAAATTACATCTGAAAAAACAGGTTAGTCCCAGCATTCAGTGTTGCTCTTGGCTCTGAACTGATAATATCATTTCTTAGAAATCTAGTTTTCAATTTTGCACGGCTCATCCAGTTGTGGCTGAATATTACATGGAGAAATAGCCTATGCATCCTAAAAGCCTGTGTTTTGAGAATACTGTCTCTTGATGAGAGGTTCTAGAACAGGAATGGTGTTTTAAAAGTTAAACTATGATTGAATATAAAATTCTGTAACTCTGGCTACTTGCTGAAGTCAGACTTCTGGCCCAGAACTCACATGTGAGATGCACTTGTTTGTAATAATTGTCCAGCCTTATGTTCCTGTCCTGGACTCTGGTTATATTTTTGGGGGTGGGGGAGTATTCTCTGAATTCTCTGAATTGAAAGCAATTTTCTTGTCTTGTTTTTCATCTTTTAATACGTGTTATTCCATACAAAAACATGCCCTGGTGGTGAATGAAACAAGGGCCATCACGCTGTGTGTAAAGACCTGTATTGTCAACTACCCAGAAAAACACCATCCCTGTGCCTGAAAAGCAGAGTGACAAAAAGCACAAGCCATGCCAGCTGCTTTATGGCCATGCTTTCCATAGTGGCACTTTGCAAGAAGGCATAAAGAGAAGTAAAAAAGGAAAATATTATAAACCAACTGGAATTAAAAAAAAAAAAAGTTTATCTGTAGCATCATAGCATAATACTGTAGAGTTGTAAGAGTGAGATAGAGAGGTGCAATATATTTTAACGGAAGAAAAACACGTGCCCTTAACACATTGCAAAGGTGATACAAAGGAGAAATAAATTGTATTCCAGATGTTCATATTCACACTGCTAGCCTGAAAGTAGAGATTCAAAGATATGTGATGGCACAGATGATCTTTCTCTTTATCTAAAATGCAGAACAAAAATAAAGCGTATGACAGGTCTTACTAAGTCTGGTGCTACAATAAAGTTGTTAGTCTCTGATATCTACTCATCAAGAACAGTAGCAAAAAATATCTATATGGCAAAAGAACAATTTAGGATCTATAAACACATAGATATTTCCCCAAGGAATAAGTTTAGATAGCATCAAGGAAAATGCGTTGTCTATATACTATTTTCAAATTTGGTTGTAATTTGTCCTATGGCTGTGTTCCAAAGCAGATGGAATTTGAGGCTAAAACATCTCTGTTATAATCTGTGGTTAGATGCTGCGGCTACTTTTTTATCACAACATGCATGCTTGCTCTACATCCTGTGCATCTTTTGTTTGCTCGGTATGCTGCTACAGCTAAAGCTCAAAATATGACTCTGCTTCATGCATAGGCAGCAGCTCGAGCCAGAATGGGTTTATCTTCCTAGGCAAGCTAAGCTTGTCTCAGCTGGAAATTGCACTTTACATCTTGGATAGTTCACAGGTAAAGAATTACAAATTGCACCTTATCATTCTTGGTTTATGCAGATTCCATATGGGACATGCATGGATTGTTATTCATGCAGTTTCACTGGAAAATGGCTTGGAATGGGGCAAGAGTAATTTGTGATCTTTTAAATTAGAAGTGGGAATACATTTTTCTGAATTATTAGCGCAGTTTTTATTTGTAGGTTGAAATTGTTGGTGATGCCGCCTGCATTCCTTGGTGGAGGTCATGACGCAGGACAAGATCCACTATTGATCTTCATGGAGCTGTATTTTCACCCTTCAAATTGGCTGCCATTTAATGTGAATTCTTGTGAAAGCTAACAAAGGAAAAGAGAATTACGCTTCCTGACAGAAAAATAGGTTTAGGGAATAAGTAACCTATGACAGGAGAGAGAAAATTTAACAGAAAGGAATTTGGAGAATGGAGACAAATAACTTTGAAAACAAGATCTTGAAATGGAAAACTGACAACTGGTGCCAAAGATGAGTAAGGGGGAATTTTGAGAAATTCATGAACTGGGGGCATTGTAGGTGAAGTACTCATTTAAAACAATTGAGAAGATAGGGTGGTAAAAAAAGGAAAAGAATCTGAGAAGAAAAAGAAGAAAATTAGTAGAATGGAGATTTCAGGCTAAATTAGTCCAGTTTCTGCGATATTTTGTGACATACTGTTCCATCGAGGATTTCACATCTGGATATATTCTTTGTATTTTGCAATATTTATATTTAGTCTTCTTCTTTGCATATGAAGATACTGGAAGCAGTTCACAAGAAATTTTTAAACTTTTTTGAAAAATTCCAGAAGTTATTTTGTTTCAGAACAGAATGGCTCTCTTAACTCTGTCTGAAATTAACTAGCTTCCCATGCAAAGCTATTTAGTACTATAAAAGATAGTAACTTTAATCAATTCATTAAGGGCCATGCTAGATCTGTGTCAAATCTGTGACCCTCCAATCTGTGTGCAGTTATCTGTGGCAGTACTATCTCCTCATTACTATCTTAAATTTATTGCCCATGAAATAGTCTGTTGTCTGCTTTTCTATCAAAACAAATATAAAGACACATACCTGGCACATAAAAATATAACTCAGAATACTGAAATTGAGACTTTTTGAGATATAGTGAAGCAAAAATATATTGCCTAAAAAAATCAGTTTCTTTTCTTCTGATTTAAACATTCATTTCCAATACCAAGTTTATTCGCAATTTTATTTATTTAACTTTAAATTTAAAACTTTTCTGTAGAAAGTAGAATGGTTTCTTAGCATTCCTTCAAAAGTAATAAAATGTGGGTGCAATAACAAATTAAAATGTTTTTTAAAAGGGAAACCTTAGGTTTTTTTTCTAGGTTGCAGGCTATCTGATTACACAACAGATATGCCCACATTATCTGCTTTGAATATAACCCTGATCCTTCAGAGAACTTAAAATTTCTTTCAACGTGGAAATCAATAAAGAGGTTATGACACTTTCATTGGAGAAGAGTATACATACATATATATGTCTAAATTAATGTTGTTCACTTTATTTATTATTCCTATATCAGTTTATTGTGGTTTGTTGTTTTTGTTGGTTTTTATTATATCGGTTTTTTTCAAGAGGATAGTAGTAGCATTTTTTTCTACACAGAGCTCTGAAAGGCTTAATTTGCCTTCAAAAACTTTTGTCTACATAGACAAACCTTTAATTTCAGTTCTGGCTTTAGAAAAAAAGCAATAAAATTATTTTTAAAAGCTTGACTTTGACAGTTAATTATTCATTTACTGAAGAGGTACTGGGCTTTTTCTCTCTTTAGGACAAATCCCAACTTGTTTCTTCTAAGTCATTCATAAAAAACTCTTTCAACAGGTCTGGGTCAGTCCCTGGTCACAGAATGTTCATGTTCAGAACTAGTGTGTCCCTTCGTCACCTTCCAAGAATACCACAGGTTTTGTGGAAGTGTTACTTCTTTCATGCTCTTTTGGGCAAACCTTTGTTTCTTGGAAGCCGTCATGCCTCTGTTGCTCTCTGTAGCAACCACAAAGAGAGGTGGAAAATTATTTCTTTTTCAATGCTGAAATTTAAAAATTTTTATTTTAAATACATGATTTTAATAGTAATGAAAAAGCCTGTCACTATGAATCACTGCCAATTTATAATGTTATAAGATGGTCCGCTTTGTAGGCTTCGCTGTGTCCTAATCTGGACATTTTGCACTGTTTCTGTTGTGCCCTAGCTCTCCTTTTGTTCCTACACTATTCATTTTAATTGACCTAATTAAAGAATTGTTGTCTACATATGATTCTAAATAGAACAGCTTGAGCTGCAAAGTTCAGATTATATCAGAATTTAGAAGTTTCATAGGTAATGTGAACTTTCTATGACATTTAACTCCATTTGGTGTAAGTTGTTCTATTTATTTTAGTAAAAGTTTATACTAATATCATCAAAGCAGAGTGCAAGATCGCCTCAGAGTTACTTGTAACTCAGTTTTTATCAGTTCAAGAGCTTAACGGCGCAAGTCTTCACATGTTCAGGCAGCTGAAATATATGGTTTTTAGCTAATTGTTACTTTCTCATTTAGTTAAATATGGTTCTGTTTCAATGAGCTGGAATAAAACTTTCTTTAGGGCTATGGCCAGGAAAGTTTACTACAGTCTATTCTTTAGGAACTCTACTGCAGGGTACTGAACTCATTGATCATGAAAATAGGACATTAAAGGAACAGTGCTTTTAAAAGGTGTTCTCTGGAGGTGTGTTAATCTCTGGCTAAAAATTCACAGTTTTGGACTGAGGTCATTCACAGCACTGTGTTTCCTTTCCTGGTCCATACATGAGAGCAAACTGGCGACAATGCATCCATAATATTGTTCTATACCTCCTTCAGATGTTTGACAGAAGCAAAAATTAAGAATCTTGCATCTATTTAGCTAACTGTGTACCAGTAGATTTTTATGTTCTAAAGATTTAAACTCACATTTCCAGACTAGTTGTAGAGGAAATACTGTTATCACCTGGTAATTCATTTTTTTATCTCTGACAGGGTACAGTTTTTCTTCAGAGTAAAGTAACTAACACCTTTACAGAAGGTGTCATGCCTGCTGAGAGAAACAAAGGTTTATTTTTTGTTAGAAAGGTGTAAGAGAGAGATCAGTAAGAGAGGACAGGACCTCAGACAAATGACAAGTGTTAAAGTTTCACAGAGAGAAGGAAAGAAGTGAATGAGCATTACCTATGTAGAACATCAATTCTGGTTGGTTAGCTTATAGGAAAAATAAAATGGGTCAAACTTAAAACAGTGTATATTTGAGCTGTTCTGTATTTTTCTCCTCAATTTTCATATCTTTTTCCTTCTCTTTTTCCTTTTTTTTTAATAGTACTTGAAATATTTTGGAAGATACTGCAGCTTTATAAAGGTGGTTCTGTAAAATTTCTTACCCTTCATTTTGTTGTGAGTGAGTACAGCTGTGTGCAATTCCCTAAACTTCAGGATGAAAACTGAGTCCACTTATTTTAATTTTGCTGCACATTAACTTCAGGTGGAAGACAGGAATTCTAACCTGAAAACAGCGTGCATCTCAAACTGGCACAGAAGTATGTTTTTGCAGATTATGGCTGGTTTAAGAAACCTCTGAACTGTCACGTACCATCTGAATTAACAAGGCCATACAGGTTTAAGGTCTCTAAAAAGGCCCATCTAGATTAGAATTGATTAATCCTGTAGTGGGCAGCACAGTATTATTAGAGTGACAACAGATGTAGGTTTTGTGTAAGCATAATTTCATAAAGATCATCAGCTGTATTCTTTAATTAGTGATGTTCACTTATAACTTGACTGTAGTGAAAATTTCTCCAAAACCATTAACACACATTTGCTGAGAAGTGACTTTGTGAAGAAAAATAATAGTCAAAGATATTATTTATAAGTAAGAAAATGTGTTCAGAAAAATTCAATATGGAACACAAATCCTTTCAAATACTCGAGTTTCTGACAGAATTCCTACTTCTATATCATGCATGAATTTCCACCTTCCTATTGAAGTCATTACTTTTTCACTTTTATGAATAAAATTAACTGTAAAATCAAGTAGTGACTGAAAGATAATGTAACTATCATATATACATATACCTAAAACCAAAAGTGCAAGTCTGAACTCCATTTAGCACTGAAGAACTTAAAAATATTCTGATTCTAATTTGACAGCTGTTGTTTCTGTAATCAGTTAATATAAAGCCTGTGATCCGAATACTAATAAGATTTGTTTCCTTTTAACATAAATTGAATGTTAAGGCCAGTGGAGTGCTGAAGACAACGGAATTTTTAAGATCTAAATCTTAAAGATTTATAAAAGAAATCTCTTAAAGATTAAAAATTATAAATTTATAAATTAAAATAAATTTATAAAAGAAATAAAGGAAAAAGAATAAAAACAAGCTTAAGGAATATTCGTGGTGTGTTAAATATCTCCTGCTCTATAATTCTACAGAAATAATTCCATAGGAGAAATTGATCGCTTTCTAAAACACCATCTAAATGCTTTTCAACTGTGCATGATGTAACTGGTATCATTTAAAAAAACGATTCTCTAGAAGAACAAGGGACATTATTTTGTTAACAGACCTTTTTATTTTCTGCTTTGTGGTTTTGAATCCCACTGTATAATCAATTGAATATCACAAAACCTATTAGGTATCTAGCCTTTAATTTCCTACCCTTCATTATTAAATGGTCAAAATAAGTGGTTGTTTTAGAGTGATTATCGTGACCATAATGAGGCCTGACACTTGTGACACTTCAGACGCGCAGCCGCCAGCAGCTCCATCACAACAAAGGCACTCCGAGCGCAACACATTGTAGTGGTGGGGAGAGTTGTGAGTTCGCAGCTTTGCACAGCAGATGTGGCCGCACATCTTTGCACCCCTAAACACACATGCTCATCCAATCTGACAGACCAGACAATGGCACAAAAACCCATCGCTGATGCTTAAACAAAGCCTCTCTAAAGAGACAAAGCTGCATGCTGAATGAGTTGCCGCAAGTAAATTTTCCAAATGGAAGGAAATGTATATTTTATTAATGAAAAATAAATTGAAGCAGGCATGACAAATGCATTAGTGCTTTTTTAATGTTTTAGAAATGTGTATTCTATTTATTTGTAACACTTACCTTCAAATCATCATGCAAATGATTTTGTTAATTAGTTGTGTATGCTTCACTCCACAAACGCAAGGAAGCTAGGGGAATGGAAGCTAGGGGACTACACCAAGAGAGACAAAAAATCCATCAATCAATGATTTTGCAGTCTTCAGTGTATAAATAGCATATATTTTTTAATATTTATTTAGACAAAAAAAGTAAATGTATGAACTAGAGTTTTTGAAATCAAGTCTACATGGGTAATTGAAAATTTTATTTTTAAAGGAGGAAAAGAAAGCCCAATTTTCTATTCAACTTAACAGCAACAGAGCACTAAAAAGTGAAGCTAGATATGTGCATATTTACCAGAAGGGAGTGAACTGGGCATTAATGGGCTCTGGAGGCTTATTTGGACACAGCTACAGTTATCGTGAATCAGGAAAGTGAAATAGCAGCCCTGGTGTGCTCTGGGTCAGTCACAAATGTCGACTTCAGAGAGCTATAAATCTCCAGCATTACTTCAGCTGCCAAATCTCAGAACTCCCTTCTAGCATTTTTCTATAATTTAAAGATTATGCAAGGTGTATAGTGAGAGAGTTAGATGAAAATATTAATTTAGAGATAAATCCTCTAAATGCTCTAAAGCAGCAGCTTCTGCTGAGTGGGATCATCTTCTGGTACACTTCAAATAGGAATTGCTGCTAGTTTTGTCAACAGTAGGAGGTCATGGATGACTGCCAAACAAAATAAGGACTTTTTCAATAAAATGCTTTCAGTTTTAGGTAGTCACAGGTAGAATATCTTCCCGTGCCATTTTATTAATGATATTTATACTTTGATATATTGTTTCATACTGACAATTCCTTGACAGAAATCATAATTGTGAAATGAGCTGGAGTAAAAAGCAATTAATCACAGTTAACTCCTTCTGGCATGTCCGAAAAAGATATTTTGTTGTCACTTCTGAATGTTTTAGAGGTATTATCCGGGCTCACAGATTTTGTATCCCACTGTGAGGCTGCTGGTCTTCAAAATTGGATATTTACATGTTAAAATCCAAAGCTTTTAGGAAAAGTGGTAATATTCCTTAGCAAATTACCATTTTAATTACTGTGAAAGAGAAAAGGTGGTTATTTTGTTTTAATTTCATCAGCATGAACAATAGGAACAGATCTTTTAGCTCTTGATAATTGAACCTTGCAGTTAGGTATGCAGATTTTTTAGTTTCTACCCTGTTGGTAGAATCTTTGTAAAATTTCAGGACAATGAGGAAAGAATAAAGTCAAAATTACAGGGGTTTTTTTTTGCAAGGTAAAGTGAAATCAAAAATGATGACATGCTTGCCTGTGATAACATGAGCTCGCCTTACAAAACTCCAAGTTCTGTATTCTAGTTTAAACACCGATTTTGCAGCCTACAGATTATGCAATAGATCTAAAGTTCATCAATATGCGCTATACATAAGCTACATAGGCAATATTCATTAGCTGATTTTAGCTGACCAGGTGAGTGTTTTGATGAATGAATTAGTGTCAGACACTACTGTATTTCATAAGTTCCTGAATATGAAGTTGATGATGAAACTTTGTTAATTCTGATGATGAAGTATATTAGGCCTGAAAAGTTGTCTCTTATAACCTGGACCTTTTACATAGCTCTTTACATGCAAAAGGGTCACAACTCTTGTATCTGAAGGGCTCCCCTAATACAGATAATATTTCTGATTTCATATCACATTGTACTTTGAGACATACATATGAACAAATGTTACATATATTTGTGCATAAACTGTTTCGGATCTCTTTGATGATTCTGATTGAGTAGCCAGAATCTCTATCAAGTACAAAAAGTTATCCTCTCACCTTTGTGAAAATTGGACAAGTGCTTAAATATGTTTCTTTAATAGAGAGATAGATATAGATATTTTTACTTCAGAGATATATGAAGAATGCTTTCTAAACAGTTGTCTAGTTATGATATATTTTCCATGGCAGAATGGCATTTTAGTATATGAAAGCTTCATTGACAATTTCCGTTTTCTGGATTTTTTTTAAACTGTTGTTTGAGAGATTGATCTAAGGATGTGCAAATATACTGCATGGTATAGAAGGTTATTTCTTCCATTTTTAGTCCACTGTAAAGGTTCAACAGCACAAAAAAAAAATTTTGTTTTTAATTTTTGTCAGTAAAGTGGACAGTGATAATGAGTGCACTTCAAGAAAGTTTGCTGGTGTGCTTGATGTTTTTGAGACATGGGTACATGCAAACCTCATGGAGTTCAACAAAGCAAAGTGCAAGGTCCTACACTTGGGTCATGGCAATCCCAAACACACCTACAGGTTGGGCAGAGAAGTGAGTGAGAGCCCTGAGGAGAAAGACTTGTTGGTGTTGGTTGATGAAAAATTCAATATGAGCCGGCAGCGTGCGCTCTCAGCCCAGCATGCCAAACATGTTCTGGGCTGTGTCCAAAGGAGTGTGGCCAGCAGGGTAAAGGAGCTGATTCTGCCCCTCTGCTCTGCTCTTGTGGAGTGCTCTGTACAGTTCTGGTGTCTCAACAGAGGAGGACATGGAACTGTTGGAGCAAGTCGAGAGGAGGGCCAAGAAGTTGATAAGAGGAACACCTGCCCTAAGAAGACAGGTTGAGAAAGTTGAGGCTGTTCAGACTGGAAAAGAGAAAGTTAAGTGGAAAATTCATAGCAACTTTCCAGTAACTGAAGGGGGCCTAC
>VWZV01009881.1:0-13977 GCA_013397155.1 Irena cyanogastra | reverse complement strand
AAACTTACAATAATGATTTTGTGATACTTTTTTCAATATCCTGACTTACGCTATTTCATTTGAGATTCTAGATGAGGGAAAAAAATATAAATATTAATTTTATTTTGAAGCTTCAATGAGTGTTTGTTTTAAAGCATTCTTACATGTT
The DNA here is from genome assembly GCA_013397155.1 of Irena cyanogastra. NCBI lineage: Eukaryota > Metazoa > Chordata > Aves > Passeriformes > Irenidae > Irena > Irena cyanogastra. The sequence continues at coordinate 13,829 of VWZV01009881.1, read as the reverse complement.
GTTTTACTACTTTTGACCTTTCAATGCATAATGCTACTTATATAATGTGAGTATATAGGGGTTTTTTGTTGGGTTTATGGTATTTATTTTGTATCACTTGCTATAAGTCAAGAAGTTTTTAAACTGATTAGATAAAATATTGCAATTTTCCCTTTTCACTTTAATATAGGTTATATTTCTTTTAAATAAGGTTCATAATTATATATATATGACTATCTATATCTACCAGATATATGTATTAGCATATATGTATAGATAGATGGATATGAAAGTTAACATTTTGGAAGAAGAATTGAGTTTCTGTTGTATTTGACCTAAAAACCCAGAAGCAACACAATAGGATAAGCTGGTGAATGCATCAAAGAAAGTGTTAAAAAGAATGAGCATATTTTTTTAATTCCTCTAGATAGTAGCTAGCCCTAAAGAAACTGTAGAGATCTGTCTAAATCTAACTGTCACCAGTGGGTTTTACAGCTAGACTAACTTGTTACTTTGCAAAGTGTTCGCTCACATTGATTTTATATGACACCAAGTATTATGCACACTGGAAGCGACTGTGAAATATATTTTGTTGGTTTAAAGTACTGCATTAAGTGCTTGTCTTTCATAAAATTTTCAAACAGGAATCAATCAAAGATTGTGTGGTAATGTGCAAATTTTCACTCAATTTGAACTGATTTGGCTCTTCAGAAGGTTAAGGTAGTTTAATGGTTGAAAGCACATTGCTGTGCAGCAAGCTGCAAAAGTCAAAGGGTTAGGGGATTAGGATTTCATTTCCTTTTAGCCATGGCCATGTCTGTTTTCTGTCTGAACTACTTCTTGTTCCCATTTAACCCATGCTTTTAAAGACAATAGGGGTTATAACTTGCGGGCCTCAGGCTTCATTTTAACAAGATGTCTCTAACACTTTGGTGCATAATTTGTCATAAATGTCATAGGTCAGGGAATGTTAGAAACCTACAGCCAACAGATGGTCATTATGACAGCAGTTAAATTTCAGAGGCAGAAGATACTTTGCGATATTTACTCTGGCATGTGAATGTTACACCTCTGAAGAATATTTTCAAGTTCACTCTTAAAATGTACTCATCCTTTTTATCACTCACTTCTTAACTAGAGCTCATAGAAGCTCCTGAGCCAAATCTTCTTCCCAGTGCTCAGAGGGTTCAGTGAGGTTACTTCCAGCATCAAGATATATCTGTAGAACAGTCCAATTTGTACACAAGGAGTAGTAATTTTCCAGAATTACTAGATTCAGACAAATTTTTTATTGTTCTGGTAAAGTAGGAAGAAATTCTTTTTCATTCTCAAGCTATTTTCTTTTCTGGTTTGTATTTTTTTTTTTTCCCAAATATACTGGAAATGAAGGCTTCATATAATCACAAAATGGGCTTCTGATAAGACAGTATTTTCAGTTGAAATCTGTATTATTTTTGTTCACAAGATACCACCAGACCTAAGAAACTTTACCTAAGCAGGATACATTATGATAGCCAATACGCAATATTTAAGATTTTAAAGAGAAGGAGAAGGAGGAAACTGTTAGGAGTAACGTCAACCACAAAACTCCTGCAGCAAAAGTCACATTTAAAAAAAATATTTTAAAAAATCTCTTCGATATGCATTTGTAGATCACTACACTCAGATCTGCATGGGAATTGTTTTACAGAACTGTCTATTCCTTCAAGAGAACTGCCTGAGTAGTTGGCCGATCTCTTATAAGCCTTATGACAAATATTAATCTTGAAGAGAGAGCAAGGTGGTTTTTTTTACAAATCAGCTCTATGAAAGCATTTAGTGTATAAGGGCTAGATTCAGGTAAGTGCAGGAATATAGATGTAAACTTGTGTGTGACAAGCTGACAGGCAGGCAAATAGGTTTAATATCGCTCATAAGTGAAGGAAGTGGGTGAGCAAAAAGTAAAAGACAAGCCTCTATTTCCAAGATAACTAGTTAACACAAAAAAACCTCTGCTATATTTAGTAGGAAGAAGCTATGTTCCACAGATCTGCTTGAAGCATCATTCAACAGGTAATCATTCAGACGGAGAGAATTCATTTTCTTGCTAGACACTGAAGAACCTGTTTTACTATGTCTCATCCAAGTCATTTAATTGAACTTTGTGAAGGTCACTAGCTGACATGTTTTATGCATGTGAGGAAATAATTACAGCAACAGTAGCTGGAATTTGAAGACATAGTCTGGTTTCCAGGAAAATAAAGATGTGTCATCTATCTGTGAGCCTGCTAGTTCCCCTTTAGTAATTTTTGACTAATTGTCCTGTTTCACAGAAATTTCAGACAAAATATGAAAAAGATAACTCAGTTCCTGTAAGTTCCCTGAAAATTAGTGACTGGGTACAAAAGGCAGACCCAACTTATTCCTCTATTACAAGAGTATCAGGAAGCAGTGCTCCCAGACTCCCAGTGAAGGATCAGCATTTCTATTGCATAAAACTCACCAAGATGTTCTTGTTGCCAAACAGGTGGATGGTAGGTGAGATTTAGTTCCTAAAGTCATCATCTCAGTATGGGAATAGGTGGGGTGCAGTGGTAATTGCTGCTGTAAAAAACCCTATGAAACTCCTCAAGAAACCACATTCAATTTGTTCCGCTGCTAACAGGACATTTTGTCTTCTCTTTGCAAAGTTACAGAATAACTACCTGTAGCAGAAAAGGTTTCTTCCTCCTCCAAGCTCAGGACCTCGTGTTCCCAAAAATATGTACTTTATGTGTGCTTCATGCTTCTTCACAGTGATAAGAATTTTCTCGTGGTGATGAGGGTTTTCTCAATGCTTAGAGTGTGAAGGGTAGAATCTGTGGTTCTTGGCACCCTCAATGTTTCCAAGTTTTGTATAAAGAGCTGCCAGCTACCTGCTTGTGAACCTTGTGGTTAGTTATATTTTCTTGTTTTCCTTTCCAGAATAAAAAGTCAAATACGTAGGATGCTTATACTGCCTGAAGGTCATGAGAGAATTGTGGGGCGATCATTTCTCCAGGGTCACCATAAATGAAATATGCAATTTTTACTTCCCAAAGACTTCAGATTAGAGAGATGAAAACCTGAAGGATATTACCTTTCACAACCTGAATTCTATTTTATGCTCTTGCAAGGCAGTAGCCTCTAGAGTCCAGATGACCCCAATAGCTGTTCGTAAGTAAGGACTACAATTCCTATCAGTCATTACGACAGATTTGATCAGCAACTAACTGTATTTAAACACTTTATAATTAAAGTCCGTCCCAATGATTGATAGGTATCGGATCCAGCTCTCTCTGAAACAGTTTAGCTACTCCTACTCTCTGGATTTTCCAGATCCTGATAGTAACAAGAAAGGAACTTAGGCAGCTAAGACAAAGACATCACAGATGGTACAAACCTTCACGTGAAGGATTATTATTTTATTATTGTTTGAGGAAATATAAGCAACCCTCAGGAAAATTCTGAAATTCATACAGAAGGTGATAAGTGATACTTCAGACACTATTAAAAAGATACTAGGCCTTTCTAGATTTTAAGTACATAATGAAGCATTTTCAATATGTTCTCTAATTTCAGACATAGCAGAAACTATAACTTTCACGTTGTAAATTCTTCTGCCTATGACTTTACCTAACTTAGAGAAGGACATCCAATTTGTACAATATGAATACATTTTATGAAGCAAATTTTGGTAAACCCTTCTTTAGTGTTATTCCTCCATTTAGAATTGAATGTTACTTGATATTAATCTTCAAACTAGTAAAATCACATGCATTTTTACACAAATATGTCATATAGCCTTAGTCAGTGTTTAGTAATTGACAAGTATGCATGTAGTGTCTTCTTTTTGTTACCATTTATTGGTGCTATGTTTCCTGCAGCTCCTATTTAGTAATCTGAGAATGAAAAAGGGAAAAGGTCAACAGATAGTTAAAATTAAGAATTGTTCTGAAAGTTTCCAACATTGATAAGTAGTAGGTGAGCAATATTTAAATACATCACTGTGGAATGTAGATCAAGTGATTGTTTTATTTTCCTGACAACTCTCTCAGGTGGAATAATGACATTACTGGATATAGATGTAAAATGCTTATGTAGATGTACAGAAAGTGATCATTAGCACTTTTCTATTAAACTTATGAAAAAAGCAGTTTCTTTTGTCATGTCAAAGATACCATTTCACACATACCCAGCACTTACCAATTTGTACGATGCTTCAGACTGACCCTTCACTTATATAACCATGTGAGTACACAGCATCACAGAGAAGAATGCGTTTAACAGTACTTTTGCAGCAAATCCACATTTCTGTATGCTCCACACTGAGCAGTTTTGCTTACAACTGCAGAGCTGTATGCTGATCTTGCAGGGTAGTTATCACAACCTTTCCTGAAGTGTAGCTCATGTATAGAGAGGAGAGAGAGAATTTATTGGCATATGGCACTTGGGATCTTTCTAGCCTTAAAAAAGTTACAAACAAAAAAGAAATGTCCAAAAGTGATGCCTTCCACGAAGTGTAAATTTCCCCACATCCTTTTAACCTATCTCTTATTTTCTCAAGTTCTGTTTTTGAGCGGTGAGTTTTCCCCCGGAGTTATGAGGGTATTATGGTAAAATAGCATGTATTAAAGTGTATTAACAAAATTATTGTCATCGTTTTCATCATACTTATAAGAAAGTCAGAAAAATATACCTTGGCAAAAGAAAACATCAGAACATTTTAAAATGTAATCAAGATTTTCTGAGGGATTTTTTAGTGTGTGATTTTTCTTTAACTATTACATTATTATTTTATTGGCTTTTTTTTTCTTGATACATATTCTATAGCTTCAAAATATAAAGTAGCTTAAGCTTATGAAATCAAGGAAAATTTATAGTTTTTATGCTGTATTGAGATCTGTTTAGATCCCATACATACACAGATTAGATTAAAAGTGATGTAATGAAAGCTATCCCTGATATTATTTCCAAGCTGTAACATTTAGTGACGCAATGCTTGAACAACATGTATATCTTTGCACAAACTGCTTCAAACACTTCCAAGCAACTAACCAGCAGTATCTATCTACCTTCTGAAACATCACTTTTCTTCTCTTTTCCAATTGTATTTTCCCCATTTCTGTTCCTTTCACATCAAGTGGCACCAAATTTATTATCGAAAACAGTTTTGCAGGAAATTTAAATGAAAAAACCCACGAAAAGATTTCTAACCATCCAGGTAAGGAATCTGAAACTGTGGTTCTAAATTACTGCTGTGTTGTAAATACAAAAAAACAACTCTTATAGTGCCATTTTCCCTCCGTCATTTCTGGGTGGCAGAGCATGCAGCTTCAGGAACAGTGCTCGGTAGACTAATGAGCAATTAGTATAACACATAAATGTAAAAAAAAAAAAAATTGAAAAAAATTAAACCCCCAAAACTCCTAGGTGTTGAAAGCAGAGGTGGCCACTAATAGTTAAAATGGAGTCATAAATAGCTATAAATATTTAAGCTTTATAGTTCGATTTGTTTGTAGAGGTAGCTATTTGCCTGCTTGTGAGACGGTAAATTCCTGCCTACTACAATGCAGCACAACAGGCGGCTTCAGTGTGCACGCAGACAAAGAGCCCCACGCAGCCCCACCCTCGCCTATTTTGCTTTCCGACAACACTCCTTGTTCACGAAGCCCCTTTCAATTGTAGTCTTTGTTGGTAGTGTTTACTTTTTTCTTTCAAATCTCTCCTTCCTTCAGCCTCAGTCTTCCAGACAACCCGCTCTCTGGAGCCAGCTCAGGGAGGCGGAGAAAGAGAAAATGAAATCCAGCAGATGTCTACTGTGGTAAAAAACACTACCAAATCCAGCCAAAAAACCATCCTGAGGAGGGGGGACAAAGAAATCAGATTATTAATGTTGCTGTTGTTGTTATTGTAGTAATAGGTGTGGTAGCTGTTGGTATTATTGTTATCGTTATTATTGTTGTTATTACTGTTGCTGTTGTGATGATGATGATGATTATGATGGTGAATATGATTATTAAATACATTTTGTAATTCTCCTTGTGTTATTACCCAAAACTGCCTTCCACCTCCCACTGAGGACGCAGGTTGGTCACGTGCATTCACAATGACAAGAATGCTGCTTTAATGTGCTCAGTGAATATCTTTGAATTTATATTCCTCCTTTTTTTCCTCAGATGGTAAAAGTGTTATTTATTAAGGAATGACACATTTCCTTCTTAGGCAAAAATGGCATTAATGAGAATCCATTGTGTGATAATGTCCAGAGCTTTTCCTTGGTGCTTTTGGTATTTTGGTCTTGTGGTTTTTATTTCCTCCCTAGCTTGTGGGGATTTTTGCTTCTGGACATGGGGTTGTTTTTGTTTTGGTTTGGTTTTCTTTTTTACAAAAGCAATTATTTGCTTTCATGCCTGAAGTGCACCACAAAGTGTGTTTTGGAGCATATTACAAAATGTGGCAATCCTGCCTATACGTGACAGATTGTAACAAAAGGATAAAGCTGTAAAACACTTTCACATGAAAACGTTGTAATACCAACTTGCAACTTTGTAAGGTGGAATAAAAAACAAATAAAAAGCAGTAGTTGAAAATGCCTTCTTTCCTTCCCCCCCACCCCCTTCCCCAATACCGTTGCACCAGATTAATTAAGACCAAAAGATGAATTCTTTGATCAGGAGGTGGCAGCTGTCACTCCAGCATCTGTAACCTTCATTTCTGGTAGCATATTCTTCCTGTGCTCTTTACTCCACTGACAGAGATATGTCATGATTCATCTCAACAACTTTGATATTATAGACTGATTTCTACAATGTCTCAAAAGTATACAGGTATGTGTACAAATATACGTATAAATAAACACAAAAGTGTGTTCGTCATTAGAGAGCATGTTTCTATGTTGTCTTTCTCAAATTTCAGCTAAAAAGAATTAGCATATAAATATTAATATATAATTAAGAAATACTGCTCCTTTTGCTCCTCATTGTTTCTGCACTTAAGAAAGAAAAATAAATAGTAGATGAAAACGTCAAAGGTATCTTCTCCAAACAAGGGACAAAAGTTGGTATAGCTCTAGAGTTTAGTAAAACCTGAAATTTTAGTAAAGTGCTGAAGTCATGTTGTTTCAAGAAGCTTAGTCATCTCAATGTAAAGTAACACAAATGTAGAGAACATTGTCTTTTTTCTTCTTAAAAGCCAAATTTTTGTTTCCTAATTTATGAAATTAAAGGGATCATTATATCTGATTATATATGGTTATATATATCAGGTTATATATGGATATATCTTCTATAATTCAACATATGTTTACATTTTCAACGGGCTTTACCATGTCCTTATGACTCCAAACAGCATTTAACTGTTTAAATAGTTTTTAGTATTATTGTATCTGGATATTAGTATTTTTTCTAGCCATTTTTAAGCAATAATCAAAAGAGAGATATTTGTTCTTTTCTTCTGCCTTGAAATTTTTGTCACTTATTAACAAAAAATAATCATCTGTGTTGATCATCCAGCCACACAAACCTACGTACCCTCCACGAGGAACGCCTGTATTCCAGCTCTTCCGGATGTTAAAACCAGCCATAAATCCAGTTCCCTGTAAATGAAAAGGTTTCATGGATGACTTAATTTGCTGCAGGAAGCCAAGTTCCCTGTAGCCTGCCCATTTCTCAGCCCATGACTTTCGGTGTGTCCACCTGCTGAAAACCATGTTTGATTTCCAGACTTGCAAGCTGCCTCTCAGCAACAAAATGGTGACACAGGGGGGAGTGGAGAAATTTCTATCTCTCTGTCATCGTTAAGGGGGTTGCCCTATGTTGAGGAGAATGAAAAGTGTGATTTAATGTGGAAAATAACCAAGGAATTCAAAAAAGACTGAAAGATTTGCCAAGTAGGCCATTGCAGTTCTTGTGACAAGTGAGATGTCCCTGAGGAGTTCACTACAAGCTGAAATGAAAAGGGGATTAAGTCCTTTTAAAGAGAGGAAATGTAACAAAAGGAGCACTTTTATGATGTAGCTGCATAAAATAAGGCTCTGCTTTGTGCAGCTGATTGCCAAAGGTCTCCAAGTGAAGCAGCCAGTGCTGCAGGCCCCACTCCCCCTGAAGTGAGCAGCTCCCTCTAAAGCCTGTGCCTACACTGGAATAAGAGCACAGCTGTCATTTAGGAATAAATAAGAGATTATTGTACATTTTTTTTTTTCAAATTTTCCACGCCTACCAAAAAGTGGCCTGTAGGGAGATTATACTCTAGTGAAAGTTGCTGCTAATTAAAATAAGTAATTAGTGTTCCTCCAGGCTTTGCGATTTCACTCACTTTTGCCCGCCAGACAACATTAGTTTAAAAGCAATCCAATTTCTAGCAATAACAGACCATAAAAAAGTCACTTAACAAGAATATAAGTGTAAGGTTACAGTTCAGATTTTGATTTATCTCTCCGGGGCTATTTAGACAGCCATAGCAAAGTTGGAGGGAAGGGGGATGGGGGAGTTAAACAGTTTGTAATTCAGATTTAGATTTGTTGGGGTTTTTTGAAAAGTCATGTCACTGCATTCAGGTGAGCTTCAGGTGACAGGTTTCCAAGCCACATTTAAAACAGAATTGGATTTAAGGCAGTTTTCCAAGGGAACCCTCGCTTAGCATTTTGTAAACAGATAATTTCATTAGGACCTTTTGTTTCCACTCCTGATTCTGAGAAAACGAGAACTTTTTGTTGACTGCATTTCTCTGGATGAATAGGTGTTTAAAGGTGTTGTTGTTTCATGTTAGTACAGACAAAAGTGATTGTATATCTATTTTCTTGTTCTACAAGAAATTTAAAGAGATTAGTATAACATTTCAAACATGGTGATATATTGATTGACAAAAAATATAATTGCAACACTGCTCCTATTTTGATTAGTTTCCAATGTTCCCATCATCACAAAACATGCAACATGCAGCTGGATCATCTTATTTGATGTGAACATATGTTGGCTTATACTTTCTCTAAGGATATTTCAGCTTGATCCAAAGACCTCTAGAGGTTCCATCTTTTTGTGCAAGGAAATTTTTTTATGCATGGATAACACCTGAAGTGCAAATCTACAACAGGAGTATATATGTAGGTGATTTTTTCCTCTAAAAAGAGAGTACAATTTTCTAAAGTTCAACCAATGGACACAGATTTTACTTTAAGTTTCACTACCTGCTATTTCTGTTGATAAATGAACCAGAGAAAGGAAAAAAAATTTTGATAAGTTATAAAAATATTTTACACAGATAAATGGAATGATTGCTTTGTAATCACACCAAAATAGCCGTAATTCAACACTAAACTGTCATTTTCAATCGTTTTTTTAATATATACCAAGAAACAAGTCTGTACAGATGAATCGATTTTCTTGTAATATTAATTTTAACTACACAGAACATACTGTTTTTCATCACAAGCAGAAAAGGTGGAAATATCCACCAGTTTTCTTTTTTCCTTTCTGATAAAATTTAAATAATTCAGTCTGACAAGATGATCCATCAGGTTCTGTTTATATAGATCTCGATAAAATGCTTCATCGTATTGAATAATAAGAGATTTAAAGAAGAGTTCAGACCTTTCTGAATATCAGGATTTTCTTTTACATTTTAAGCATCTTAGAATTTGAAGTTTTTTAAAGTGATGTTTTCAGTTGACGTCTTCTTCTATAAGAATAGGCAGAAAGAACCAACCAAGTTTTATATTTTTGTTTTGTGTGTGTATTTTCTTTGTTTGCTTTACTGGTAAGGATAAGAACAAATCGCCATCCCTGAACACACCGTGGGTCATCAGTGGGCAGGAACTTCTATGTCTCATGGGCACACAGTAAAATCCTTATAGATTAGCATAAAACTATAAAAGGGGCAGTATAACATCTCTAATTTTATGTAGTAAGCCATATTTGCACAACAATTTCATTACAATACAAATGTCAATCTTCAGAAGCAATTTAGGAACAGCAATGGTGTTCATGTTGAATCCAAGAAATGGGGAACAAATTTTCTGATGAAATCCAGTTTCAATGCCCAGATATCCTCTGTAAATTATTTTAATGGTTATTTGATTATAATTTAAACTTCAATTTGCCTTAAGATTAAACCCTATATTACATCCGCTTTCCTTGTGCACTTCGGTTCATTTCATGTTTTTTTCTTATGTTGCCTCCATACTTATCGTTTTTTCTCCTTATCACACTTTTTAGAGTAATTTTTAATTTATTGACAGTATTGAAACGAAGAATCTCAACAGCATAATACACAAACCACCTAGTGAAATAACTTATGAACATCAAGGAACATCAAGGCAGAAAATGGTTGACTGAAGTCACATTTTATCAATTAATTGAAAATAATTTTTCCCTACCCGCAAGTTTAGAGGCCAGCAGTGTTCTTTATTTGTTACCTTTTTTTGCGCAATGATAAGTACTGAATAAAATCATAAATTGTTTATAATAATGTTTAGTGAGGTGTTCAAGAAACTGAAATTAATCTGGCATAATTTTACAGATTACAATGCGCCTACTTATTTCTTACCTCATAAACTTCTGCTGTTTTAGAATTGTAATTAGCAAGTGAACAAGGATTGCAGGAGGATAACTTCTCAATTCTGTTGCAGCATTATCTACAGTATGTTACTGGTCTTTCCATAAAACTCTTAGAAAGAAAATGCAGTAATATGCTTATATTAAAGAATTGTCATGTTAACCTTGCTTTGAAAACACTGACATTGATATGCCATCTTGCTTCTTACTCTTTTTTTAATTCATCCTATCAAAATATATTCTTATCATTCTTCTCAGAGTTCCTAATCTCAAGATTACACAGCATTGGGGTTCAAGATTTCAGCCTTGTACTCTTCATGAAGAAAGACTAAGTACACACACAAAATGCTGTGTATGATTGGAGGTCAGTAATACAGATAAATTAGGGATAATAGATGGCTTTCATGTTAAACTATAGCACAAGTTTTAATGGTCTGGTTTTAATTTTTTTTAAGATATAATAGACAAAACAATTATAAGAGATGGAAGAAACTAGTATATTAATTTTGTGTGTTAGGAAATATCATTTCATAATCTTTGCCATGATTTCTGGCGTGTTTTATAAGTCAGGTTGTCAATCTTCAGACACTTTTTCTAAGCAGACAAGTCAAAAAAGGAGGGAGTGTTAACACTGGTATTCATTGTTCTGAAATTGGATGGAAACAGGAGCTGAGTCTTGACAATTCTTTTTTTTTTCTAGAGTGTTCATATACTGAAAACCAAGTACTGACAGAGATTTTGAATGTCCAATTTGTTTCCTCTTAGTCCTGATTATAAAAGTCGTTTGCAGGCACAGCTTGATATTTGCAGATATGGTGAACTTTGAGAAGCAAAACATTTCAATTATATGGCACAAAACCAAGATGTCCATATCAACAACGCCTTCTGAAAACATGGACAGAAAACACATTAGAAAATCTTTCAAAAACAGGAGGTTTAAGGTCTTCCTGGCAATTCATTTTAAGGATAATAGGATCTTGTATTATACATGGACATCATTATAACCATCTTATATCTTCCAGATTTTGGAGGTTGCTCCAGAATCTTCTAAACTTTCTGCAAACAGGAAAAGAAGAATGCCTTCATGGTTCTCAGCACATGGGGGAAAGGCTATTGTGGCTACTGTATGGAGAAAGACATAGCTACAGTTTGGAGAAAGATATGTCCTTCTTATACTGTATTTCAAAACATATTGTGAAGAATATCCTGTCCTCTGTATGCTCTAAGTCTTGAAAGAATAAAGCAGAGTAAAGCATCTCTGCTGTTTCATGCCATTTGCTTGTGTTACTGGGTCTCCTTCATGCAGTACAATCTACATTAGCCAATGTTATGCACTTAATGTCCAGCCTTATGCTATGTCTGAGGCTGGCTCAAAGTAGAGTAATTCTCATCTGGTTTTACCAAACTGTCTCTGCATGCGGAAATCACAAGTTGCTTTATGTTACTTGCAGGATGCAGGATAATGGATAATTTTATATCTGAAAGGGTCATACTGCATCTGGTGTAAACCAGCATGAATACAATCAAATTAAAATGCTGTCTGCAGAACATTATCTCAGTCTCTAGAGCAGCCCAACCCAATACTGCACCAATATTTTAAAGTGCTGTTGTAAAAATGTTCCTGGTCAGAAGAATAAATTGTATGATTGTGCAAAATTTTCTCAGGAGGTCACTTTTTCGTATGTAGGATTAGGTGTCAAAGTCAGAAAAACCAGTCAGCTTACTTCAATGTAGCATCTAACTTCAAATTTTATAATTATCTACTATGCAAGGCTGTACAATATATACCACTGTAGACAGAGTGAAAATGATCAAAAATCTTGAAACCTGTGTATGACATAGGAACATAACAGTAAACAGACACTGTTTTGCTGTCCTTGTGCTATGTTTTTAACACTAATGGTAGACCCAGTCTCCTCCTCAGTTAGACATTGAGCGTTTTGGTGATTTTGAGAGTCACTACATAACAGCATTAATTTTGAGGCATAGTTAGAATATATTCAGTTTGTCTCACACTGTGAAGCCAAGTCAGTATTTTTTTTTGTGCTAATTGAGTGTTCTAACTTTTTTTTCAGGAAAAAAAACCATAACAATTGTTCATAGATTCAGCTAAACATCACAGTTGCCTTTTCTACATTCATTACTTAGCTTTATTAAATGAAAGACATTTTTATGATTTTTTATTGCAGTCTTAAAGGTCTCCACATTGGCTGTATTTATCTTTCACTTTGGACATGGCTTCCCTTATTTCATCCTAAATCTAGCTGCATAAGAAATGTCGAATACTATTAGTACTTCTTAGGAGACTGACCAGTTCTGAAAAAGCTCAGGATATTAAAAGTGTAGTGAGGATTACTTTTGTTACCTTCATTACCAAGAGTTTCAAAGAATATGGGATACTATGGAAATGCTTAAACTCATCCCCCACCCCTCTATGTACTTAATCACTTCTTTTCTTAGATTATGAAAAATATTCAATATATCTGGACTTTTTTTCCCTCTTCAATTTTGACAAATATCAGGATATTCAATTCCAGGTAAAAGACCTTGTATTCACACTATTGCTTCTGCAGCCTCCTACAAGTCCTGCACTTGCCATATATGAACAACTTAAAAAAAATTATGGGTGTTTCTTTGCATTGCCCAAATTTCAGCTGGTCTCTTCACAGCACATATAATATGGACAAGTGTTAAGAGTGTTTTAGCTTCCTGCAGCATAAGGCAAGCCTGTCCAATATCAGAGAAAATGTCACATTAACTTAATGATACTTTAACTCCTGCCCATAAATGAGTTATACTGTACATTCTTTAGTTGTCTCTGAGAACCAGAAAGATTAGTTAAAAATTATCCATTTTAATAATGGGAAACATTACTTTTGGATTCACTCAGTGTATTAAGTAAAGTCACACTCAAACTACATATTAAAGCACAGCTATGTTATTTAGTTGACTGGAGTCACGACACTTCATTAGTGGTGCTCCATAATCAACAGGAAATATGGTTGTCTGTGCATTTTTCAGGGTACCCAGTAAAGTTATTGTTACTTTGAAAAGAAGTTTTAAGTACCAAACAGATGTAGAGGATACACTTCCATTTTCAGGTGTGGATCATCTTAAGGTTAAAATCCATCCAAAAAATAGATGTATTTCTATTCTCACTTCTGCTGCCTGTGCTACTGAATAGATCTCAGCGGTGGTCAATCCAATACTTTTAACAGATGCAAAATATGCTTCTTTTAAAATTTAAAAGTCATGTGGAACAAATCTAAATGCCAATTTCTTCAGAATATGTGGTTGGAA
>VWZV01009875.1:269072-301778 GCA_013397155.1 Irena cyanogastra | reverse complement strand
GGGAAGGGAAGGGAAGGATGGGACAAGGAAGGAATACCCACACTATTTGCACAGTAATTGCAGCAGATTTGCACCATTGTGAAGAGAAATACTGCAGAAGGGCCCATACATGAGGCATAGTTCAGTTGAGGCAGTGGGATGTGTCCTCTACTGCCTGTGCCCATCTGTTTGGGAAACATTCTTCTACAGGGAACAGGAAAATCCCCACATACTTCAGCACACCAGCAGGCAGCAGTGTGGACATGGAATGGAGCACTGCACGGATACCCACAGTGAAGCCCGGCTGTAGGTCCCAACCTCATGCAGGGACACCCCCCACACCTGGATCCAGGGGTCTCTGGTACACTGGGTCACTCTAACTGCAGACAGAGCCATTCTCCAGTGCTTGTGCTGGTTGGTACTGGGCAGGAGCTCTCACTTCTGACGTTACCCAGCTAGGAGAGGTAATGTCACTTTGGAGTGAAGCCAAAGTAGCGCAGCATGGGGCTGCATGAATGGGGAACTAAACAGGTGATTTCTCACCTTCTTTCCCACGCCTTCAGTCCAGGTAGTTTCTTGGAGGTTGCAGGCACCTCCAACAGCACAAATAACCTCTGTGCTGCCCATCATAGTAATGACCCTCTGCATACTCTATAAATGTTCTGGACAGCTAGGTTTAATCCAGCTATTGATTTATCTTGTGTATACTGTTCTCAGTTCACAAAATTCAGACCGTGCCAGTAGTTTTGTAGTTGAATTAACAATAAAATGCTGCTGCTGAATGAAGGTCTTGTGCTTCTTCATCAGCAAATGATGCTCGGCTATTGATCTGCTCTTATATGCACACTGGTGTCAAGAGCAAAAGCAAAGTTCCCATTCGTGTCCTCAAGAACAAGCTAGGCCAGGAGCCTTCTATGATTTTTCTCTTTTGTCATAATCTCTTCCCTGTCTCTTCTACACTAGACTCCACCTGGCCATCAGGACAGAACCCTTTGTTGTCCATTTTCCACCTCAACCCACCTGCATCCAGCTGGCATTGCCTTAGCAGTGCTCACTCAGTGGACCAGCTCTTGGGTCAGATACACAGCTCAGATGTTGAAGCCACAGTGTAAATGAAGCACATTCAAGATGTCTGCAATGTTCCTCAGTCCAAACCATGAAAGAATCCTCTAAGGACGCTTAAGCTCCAATGAAGTGCCCATGGCTTTTGCCTAGTCCTTTGTCTCAGCAGAGCTGGGTTGACTGATGTTCTTATAACTTTGATCAGATTGTAGCACTGAAAAGCTGTTGGAAAGTTTTGGACAGTTTCATTGCTTCACCTGATTACAACACTTGCCTGGTTAGAAGGATGGGGTGATTTCCCTGCTTGCCATCTTTTAGGACTAACACGTGAAACAGAAAAAGATTTCAGGCTTCAGTCCTGGGCTGAAGCTAAGGAATAGTTTTGTTTTTTATACTCTGCCATGAGGTGGATTCTTCCAGCTCACACCTCCAGCCTGTAGAATGGCTTCAATTTAATGAAGCCAGCTCATAGCAGGAAGGTCAGAGTGTCCTTCCATCCCAATGTCCAAATGTTTCACTGCTCCTCTAAAACAAGAGAAGTTGCTGTTTGCCTCACTGTGTCTTTCTTCCACTTCCTGAGTTACCAAGACAACAAAGGGTAGGAGGGAAGTGTGTATGTGTAGCTCTGAAAGAGTAACCTCTATGCATTCCCTCCTACTGGGAAAGACTGGCAAGCAGTGTCTGTTCAGTGGGAGGTGGGACTTGGGTTTCCACCAAAAGATGCTGGAAATCCTACCTTCCACACTGACCACTTTTCCTGCATGCTGGCAATGTCCAGTGAAGTGGTGTATTCCATGGCAGCTGCACAAACATCCATGACAAAAGCAAATGGAAGGCAGAGTACAATGAAGTCAAGGGAGGCCAGGATGGCATGCTAATGTCATGTTTGAGATTCCCCAGGATGAGGCCCTTTTGTACAAGTCAGCATCTAGAAAATAAGTTGTGAACTCTCACTTTCCTCAGAATACCCTCTTTTATTCACATCTGCAACAGGAACAGAATATTTGACCTTAACATACCCTTGTCTGTCTCAAGACGGAAGTGGCTCAAGTCCAGCCCTAGGGTACTTCTTCATATCTAAGAAGCAAGAGTTTACTGTGGCATTTAGAGAAGGGCAGAATTTGAGAGAACAATTGGGGGTGGATTTTCATATCCATGGCTTGGGTAAGCAGCAGGATGGCTGTCACAGAATTCAAATGTATTAAGCCCAGACCTTTCCTGATGTTACTCTTTCCTCAGGCTACAATGCTGAGGCAGAACAGAACCTTATTCTGTGCTCAACTTCCTTTTACCTAATACCTGATCACTGCAACTTAAATGGTGATAGATCTTGGAAGCAGAAGGTTCTCTGCCTGTTCTTATGCTCCAGACACGCTTCCAGAGTAAATGTGATGCAGTAAATCCCCTCCGAAAGGACAATGGCCCTTTCCAAGGCAAACTAAGGGTCAGGCACGAGGGAGGAATGCTGCTTAGAGTCTCTTTGTCAAGATGTTCCAAACAGAGCAGCTTTTAGAAGGAACAGATGGCAGAGACTTTGCCTGAGAGGACTCAGAAAAGCTGGCAACACAGGAGAGGAGCTGGAAGGAAGCATAAGTACTCTGCCACTCTGCCTGTGCCATGTCTTGCCCACCATCTCAGCTGTCCTACCTTGAGCCTTCTTCTGCATGAGGCTACAGAGAGGAGCTAGGAAGAATCAAAATTCATGTCTTCACTTGGCGTTCTAATATGGCAGTATTTTGGGGAAAAAAAAAAAAAAACGAAGAAGAAATTGTTGTCATTTCACTGGAAAGTTTAAACTCGAGCTAGAGAGGTTCGAGTTTTATCCAGCTTTTGAAGTCTCCTCTCACAGCAAATAGGAGAGGCACACATGAGCATAAGGAAAGTTACTGAAGGGTCGCAGAATTTCAAGATTAAGTGGGTTATAAATCAGAAGAAAAAAGAAGCCAGAAACCTTGAATTTATTAAAGCCAAGGAAGAAAAGGCACATGGAGGATCAGAGGAACACCTAGAGATGGACACACCATGTTGCCTGTTATGA
Source organism: Irena cyanogastra (assembly GCA_013397155.1). Lineage (NCBI taxonomy): Eukaryota > Metazoa > Chordata > Aves > Passeriformes > Irenidae > Irena > Irena cyanogastra. The sequence continues at coordinate 298,699 of VWZV01009875.1, read as the reverse complement.
GTATCTGAAAATTGTGGAGTGTGACTGTAATATTGCAGAACGAGCTTCAAAGCTATGAGATGGCACTGCACAACAGGTGAGGACTGTTCCCCTGTCCTACCTTTTAGCTATTTAAGAGTCCTATTTTAAAAAATACTTTCCACCACAACCATTTTATTATTAGTTTGCAAACAGAAAACTAAACTCTCAGAAAAATGGAAGAAATCACATGGTCAGTACCAGAAGACTGGCAACAACTGATTCCTGATGGAATAGGCCTTCAGGGATTATAAATACCTCTCTCTATATATATGCTCTTAAGACTGCTGCTGCAGCAGGCTCCAAGAAATGCATCACTGGGCAACAAAAGACCAGGGAGACAGTTCTGAAATGAGCACATTTTTATGCTGCTTAGCTAAAAAGCTCTAAAGAGAAGAAAGGCCCTTTTCTTGTTCAGACCTTCAAAGGAAAAATGCAGGAACAGAGCTATTGTGGGTTGGACTTTTCTCACTGTGGTGCATGAATATTTTGTATAATACCCAAGGATTCTGTCCCTGCTTCTGGCAGACTTTTTCTTCAGAATATTTTTCCTTAATCTTGGGCATATTTCAAACAAGGTAGTTACAGGTTTCTTTTTTTTTTTACTGTAGGAATTTAAGTGTGACACAGAAGTCTTTAGATAGTAAAAAATTTGATGGCAAAATTAATTGAACTCTGAAGTGATTCATTTAGACTGATCTTGCAAATACAATTTGTGGTTAAGCATAAGAATCTACACAGATAGGATCAGGAACAGCCACAAGAAAGGTATCTTTTGACTTCATTAGGATTATTTTTTTTGCGTGAGGAACAATTTGTGTTTGCCAGAATATTACACAACAGTTGCAGGGGATTAAAAAAATAGTGCAGTATTAAGAATACTTCACCTTCCCACTAAAGCAGGGCTAAAACCTGCAATTCCTTCTAATAATGAAAAAAAAATTAACAGGTCCAGGTTGAAGTCTGTTTAGACAGACCTCCTGTTACTGCTGCATGCTTTGTCTCAGAAGATGAGAATCTGTTAAGCTGATAGTTAATACACTGTTTCTAAATTACTGAATAGTAAATCATCCATGCTCTGATTTGTTATTAATACAAAAGATGACGAATTGATACCAACTTTTTCCCTCAGATATCTGGCTTCCTTTGAGAAGGCTGATCAAACTGGAATGTTAGAATAAAAAAAAAGGATCTAAGTTGACTTACCTCCACTTCCAGAAGCGCGCAGCCTTTCAAGAATTCTTGAATATTACTGATGCAATCAGCTTCATTTTTAGGCTCCAGGCAATACTAAAGAAAGAAAATCCACTGATTTCATTGCATTGCCTGTACTGAGAAGGCCTGCATGAATATTGACATGTGCCTTTTATACGGAATTAGGGAAGCTTCTTCAGGGGGCGGGTGGGGGTGGCAGGCAAGCTGTTGAAGCAGGAAGAAAGCCACTGGAGGAAGTGATGCACACATAGAAACGGTCGGCATCTTGTTTTGAATGCCAGCATATGACAGTGCCCTAAGTGACAGTGGGAAACTGACGACCTTTAACAACATGCTGTCCTGAACCACCACAAGTAAGAAAAAGATAAGGAGCTAGCAAAACTGATTTCTGCATAATGAAAGGCTCCTTTTTTATAGGGTGGAGAACCTGTTGTGTGGTTGTTTTATTAAAAGCTTCTCTTCTGTGTTGCCAGTTCCTATCTCTCATTGGACTCCTTCCCTTTTTTTTCTCCTTCAGATTCTTATCACATTTCTGGACTGTGAATACACGCCTTGTTAAACTCTAACAGGAGGCATTCACATGGCTTCAGAACCCATGGATTTGCTGGTCTTGGGACAGACCAAATGGCACAGATGCAAGGGTTATTTGCTTATTCCTGTTCCAATCTGCTTCTCCAGTGCATTTCCTGACTAACAAAGCATTTTGCAGTGAGTTCTGAACAAGTGAATGTATTTACAGTTGTAATAAATTATATTGATGTAAATACTGATGCACTGCATATCTTTCGATTCAAAATCAAGATATTCTGATCTCTGGCAGGCCAAGCGTTTCCTGCCACTCACTGAACATGTTTAAGTGAGCCAACTGCAATTTTGCAGGGCTTTTTCTGGATGTAGAAACAAAACTGAAGAACCAAAGCTACAATCACACTTGGCTCTCAATTAGAAACTTAAAACACCTCTCTCTGAAGCTCCTTGCTCCTCTCACTTACCAGAGTAACTAGGCCTCTGCCCAAGGCAGAGTTTCACTGAGCAGGGCTCTGTCTCAAGGTAGTGAAATACATCAGAAAGCATTACCTTTTCTGCAGATCCCGGAAGAAGCCGATTAATGAGTTTGCAAAGCACAGTTCCATCTTTCAGAGAAGTTTTCAGGAACCCCTCTGGATCATCCACTATTTTCTTAGGGGAATTTAAGACTCCTAGTGAAATAAGCCACGTTACAATCTGTTCTTCTGGATTCATGGCGGAGAGTTCTGCCGCCAGAGCTGTTCTCCCGTACAACAGGGTACTGGAACCCACATCCGTGATTACATCTTCCTGCTGCAGCTCAAATGTGAAACTTCCTTTTTTTTTTTTTTTTTTGGCTTGGTACAGAAACCTAATCTTAGGAACTAAAAGAAGTTACTCAAACGTAAAAAACTGCTGTCAAAATAAAATTGTTTCTAGCACTCAGCAGGAGACAGGGAAAGCAGGTTGTTAATTACATCTTTGCAAAATTATTGAAAACACAAGTATTTTATATGAACAGTTATTACACTAAAAATATCTCACTTAGGGACTTCCTCCTTGTAGCAGCTGGCACCCTATCACCTAGTAAATTTGGTCTGAACTCAAGGTTATTGCCCAAAGAAAGAAATTTCTTAATTCTGTAAATAACAATGTATTTCCAGTGTTAAAAGAGAATTCACAATGGTGATGTTTTGGAGGAAAGTAGCACTAAATAGAGATTTTCAACTTTATGTGACAAACCTAGTTATTAAAATTGCCTTTTACAGTAGTTTTCTACTTTCTATTGTTTGATTTTTGAAAATTCTGATCGTGCACTTTAAGTGTAAATAATGCTTCTCTTCAACTGCTGTGTAGAAGTCCACATATAATCCAAAATGGTTATTTAGAAGATGATAATCTCTCAAAACAATTATCTGGCTAACTTCAAAAAGATCAGGAATTTAAGTCATCCAAAGCTGAGAATATAATTCCCAACTATTTTACTTATCTTACTAAGATGTCCCTTTCCACTACCACTTTAGTATCCACTGAAGGTAGTTTTCCACCCTGCCAAGGGCAGTATTAACCATCACTACTTATCACAGCAAGCTGGAAAAGTCATCTTTGTAACTGTCCTTTCACCAGAACAGATGGAAAATGAAGCAAGTCTGTTGATTATGAAGTTGGAACATCATGGCTTGAAGAATCTGATAGGAACAAAGTATCCTAGAGACCAGAATTTCTTGGTAACAATGTTCTGAGTCAATTCCCACCCTGTTACTTAAAGCAGCTGCTTTCAAGAACCCGTGTTACCAAACTACTTATGATTCAAAGGGTCGGGAAAAACAGAGCAGCAGAGGGATAAATTGTACACAGTAATTGTGCATGGTTTTGCCTCCACTTTGCAGGTCTTGTGACTGGTACTGGGACCTACCTATGGACCAATTTTAACAGCCACCTGACATCAGAACTGTCCTTTCAGGGTTAGACACAATTCTGACCGTTTTCAGGACTTTGGGATGAGTTCCAGGTCTCTGTAGTGTGGAAATACTCATAACACATGGTTGCAGGCACTGTGAATGAAGTGGGCTACAGCTCAATCACAGCTCACTGCTCCTTGGTGAGGCACACTTACAAACATAACAAAATATTTCAAAATTAGAACTGGCAATTCAGTTGTTTTGGGGTTTTTCTCCAGTTGTCACGAGCACTACTGCTTTGCAGATGGAAATATCTACAGCATCCACTTTCATATTTTTTTTTTCAAATCTGTAGGTAGCCAAGACAACTAGTAATGCTCATTTATCAATGGGGACACACATTTGGATATAGAAGACACTTCAGTCACCTCATCAGAACACAGCAGTTTCTGATTTAAAGAGAAATACATCCAATGCTGGGAGAATTGCACACCTGCTTCATTGAAGTCAGTGTTATGCACCTAAACACCAAAGTACTTCACCCACTCCCTCCTCTAAACGAAACCTTTGGTACAGCTGGGCAAGTTTAGTTTTATGATTATCTCACATGCAGCTGGTACAGCCAAGCAGATATTAATGTCTGCAACTACAGGTAAATGAAAATACTTCCCACATCTTGAATACTTACTAACTGCTTGAAAGACCTGCAGATATGGATAGTCACAAAGTCCAAAAATTTATGGCATTTTTGATTAGCCACTTCAATCCCACCACTCACATCCTTTAGAGTATTTTCTAAACACATTCCAGCTTATTTACCCACTTCCACACCAGGATTAATTCTGTGGAAAACCCAAGGTATGAAGGTAGAGCCACTAAGGAAGGAATAGTGTCTGGGCTGGTCTTTGGAAAGGCTTTACCTTTGGCTATTTGCTGACAGCAACAAATCAACCAAATTGTCAGTCATCTCTTACAGAGTCAACTTAGTTAAAAATACTTATTCACAGCCTGATTTATACCAGTGATGACTAAATAGCAGTGTTACTTCAAAAGGGGGTGACTTTCCCATACCCAACTACCAAGTGACTCTGGCAGCACACACATCCAAACAGCACAGTGACAGGAGCAAGGTAAGAACAGCAGTCACATATTCAGAAACCATTTTTGAGTGGTTCTTCTTGAAGTCACACATGCTTAAGTAATTCACTCTTTTTTTCCAGCAGAGGGAAAATACTCAACCAAAAGAACAGCACTGGAGTATTTGACTGCTGCAGAATCTACTGATGCATTTTAACTGGTAGCTTTCAATGACGAAGTTTGACTCCATGCATGAGCTAATACTGTAGATCAGGGTACATTATCATTAATTAGGACTTTAGGCAGTCACTGATCCTACAGTAGCTGCCATTTTGGCATTACACTTTAGGTAAGGATGATCCATTTCAGCCTGAACAGCACCACTCAAGACTATAAGCTAATGCTGACAAAGGAGTCTGAAAGTACAGAATGCTACTACTTGCAGAAGAGATATTGAGATCACTTTGTAACAATAACCTTCCAAGATGTAACACTAGTAATTTTTACCACTTCTGAGAAGAACAACATGTTTTTCTGTTTAATTAGACAATAAAACCTCAAGCCCGTAATACTTGTAAACAGTAAATTTATTTGCCCTGGGAAATACTGCAATCCCACCCATCTGCTATGCCGATTTACTCCTAGAACCTGCAGCCCACAACTGAAGTTTAAAGTGACATCCTTACCCAAAACATAACAGTTTTAAATTTGTAGACAAGGTATGCATGTTTTTTTTTTCTTTAGCTACTCATTACGAACTGAGTGTTGTTTAAATGAGATCAGTTTATGTCCATCACAAAAGTCAGTATAAATTTTATTATCCATGATTGTTTATGAGTTTTCTACATGAAATACCAATGATTGAGGATTCCTCTCACATACACTGGCCCATCACCATATATATAAGAGAAAAATGCATCAAAATCAAGACAAAATTTTGAAGGAAGCACCTACTCCCAAGAGTTGTAGTGCTGTCCAGTGTACACAGAGGAACACTAAATATTCTGGGCATTCATCACTAACATTGTCTCAGTACACCAACACTCCCTTCCTCTCATCCAAAAGGTTGGGACAAAACTGTTAATGTAATATAGCAGAACTTTTCGTGGTTTCTTGGTGAAGTCCTCTGTATTCAAGAGCACTAAGACTTGCTTCTGTGTATGGCAAACACACACATAAAGGGCAACCAAAGTATCTCGCTGCTGTAGGATGTGTGTGCAATGAGCAACAAACCAGCTCACTTTGGACTGCTGGAAGGTGCCAGCTATAGCAGACAGAGGTTGGCTTCCACCAGGAATTTTATGTATGTCCAAGACATTGGTAGTGCTACTTTCAAAGGCAACTCCTTAATGCTTACACAATCCTCTAGAAAATGGTGGGCAACACTACATTCAAAGGCCAGGCTGTATCAGTTGTGATTTGACATCCTTTGATTTTCCAATGCATATCCACTGCTGCACTGCCACCTTCTAGTTACTGTAACTGGAAAAAGGAAATGCAAGTTAGTACCCTCTCAGAAGCCAAGAGACAAAATTGAATTTGTTTTATATATACAATTAATTCATTTGGATTGTATTTGATCTGTTCCAACAGTATGAAAGCACATCAACAGCTAACTACAATAATCAAACTGCCCTGAAGACAACTTGTATTAATACACACTGCTTGTATGACACTGTCTCCAGGGCAGGTACTAAGTACTGCAATTCCTGGGTGTATTCCCACTTCAAATTCTACCCACCACAAAATGCCACCAGCTCTTGATAATCTCAGCATACTACTCAGAGTTCTGTAATACACTGGTATACATGCAGGTATTACTCTCTAAGTAATAATGCACTATAAATAAAATAAAACTTATAGCCAAGGGAAGATATACAGCTGACAATTCCAATTATACTCTGATTTTCCATGAGGCTATTATTACCTTCCTTGCCACAAGTTAAGGTCTATTTACTGCTCCCTTAACATTGGTACCACACCTGTTAAGAATCTGGAAACACTCAGAAGCTGAAGAGAATGCTGATAGAGTGTGCTTTTGTCTCTAATACCTGTATTTATTACAACATGGTCACAACAGATTTACTAAACTGAAAAAGGCACCTATTTTTTTTTAAAGGGAAGCTTTTTCACTCGTCAAGAATAATTAAGCTTCAGCTTCCAAGCTAACAGAGAGAATTGAGGTGCACACACACAAAGTTTAAAACATTCTGACACAACCTGTATGATGACTTGTTAGAATCTTTTGAAGTCTCCTAGAACACTGCGTATTATAGACAGCATTTCATCTCTTCATTACAGGATTTAAGACCTAGATCTGGGTCAAATAATAAATTTAAAAACTGACTCCTGATGGTTTTTTGCAGATGGGTGGGAAAGTGAAGGGGAAATGCTACTTTTTTCCCCCCTAATCCACTTTAGTGGCACTCTAGTTACATCAGTGATTTTTGAATGAAAAAGGTTACGTTTTCTTAACCTTCAGAAACACCTATTGTGAAGCGTTCTTTCAGTAAGACTCAAATTTAAATATTTCAACAGTCACATCTTAAAATGAAAACAAAGACAAGGACAGCATTTGCTGGTTGAAATTTTATCAAGTGTCAGAAAAATAAAAAGCTGGCAGGGCAGTAGCTTTTGTTTTGCTTAACTACATGCACCCCCTGAACAGAAAGCACTTGTGACGATTCTCTATTTTATTCAAAACACAATCCAGCACCCTGAAACAAAGCATATTTTTCCTTTATTACCAAGGTAACAGCAGCAATTTACCAGGACTATTTCTAAAACATTACTGACATATTCTGACAAAAGGATTGCACGGTTTCTGAGTTGCTGTTACTGACACTCTGTACGGAGAATGAATTGTAACCCAACTGAAGCTACAAACATCACAGTATACAACAGAACCTATCCTTCTCACAAGATAGGATCTCCCTGATAACAGTGACCACCTGTCAGATAAACCAACTGCACAAACTACAGCTTTTTCTTTTTTTACCATTTTAAACTTGGTTCTTGAAAGTAGAATCTGAAATTAACAGCAAAATACCTTCTTACATTTACAAACTCAATAAAGAATAACATAAAGAGTACACATGCTTTTTACATAAACACTTCTCTCAGAAAAGATAGTAGTCCTTACACTTTAATATGTACTAGATTTTATCAAATTCTGCACGCACTATAAGTTACTTCCATCTTTTTACTAACAATAATTTGAGAAATTTTATTTTCTATACAGCTGGATTAGCATGACAGCCACTACCACTTTCTTCCTTACAAATTTTCAGAGAAACAGAAATAAGCCACACTTTCACATAAAATCCAAGGACAACTGCTCCTGCATCTTCTTGAAAATTAATTTTAATAGGGAAGGCTTCAGAGCTACGAAGCACACCTGTTCTACAGTCTTCCATTCTGGAGGCACCTGAAGTCTGCAACTTCATCCCAGGACCTCTGCAGAGATCAATTTCTAATCCAAGATTATACTCAGTCTAATTACTAATCCTGCACATTTAGTAAGACTGATTAAATGTCTATACTGACATTTATTATTACAACTCTGATTTTTATGGTCTGCTCTTATAAAAATTCATACTTAGCACTTTCTGTCACACGACGTGAAGTGCAGTTGTCAACATGTTTTTCTTTAGCTGTACCCAAATTGGCTGTTTTTGCAGATAAGTAGTGTCTTGCTGCCATTCTGAAGACGGTTGGTTTACAAAGCCTTCTTAAGCCTCCTCCAAAATTTAAACAAAAGTCAGAAACAACACTTAGGCATGAAGAATATCCATTCAAACCTACAAACACAGTGACCAAGAAACTTCCTTGCAGCTACTACACTGCTGCATTATTTACCTTATGCATTGGTACAAGCACCGCTCTTGTCTGCTGTCAACACAGAAGCAGCAGCATTATTTCATTGATATCTTCTAGAAGTTATCCCCCTGCAATTAAGAGAAGATACAACAAATTGAGAAAAATGTTTTACAGCACAAGTTAATCTACAGTAATTGTCCCCATTTCAAAAAAAAATGACACAAGTTTGGTTAGCAGATTATTCAGTTGCAAGTTTTTACTACTTCTTTAAATGGTGGAAGATTCACTGGCTTGGAACGGACTGGAATGGCTTAAGACAAAGGTTGCATGGCTTATGGATTCTCATTCCTTTTCAATGGTGCACTGCCATGTTAAATCCATAAGTTGAACGAAAAAAATTTACTGAGGACTAAACAGTAGTACAAAGGTTTTGGGTTTGTGGTTTGTTTTTTTTTTTTTTTAGTTGGAGGTCTTCAGGTTTACTACATTCAAGAGTATCTTTTGAACTTCACGGCTTTACCCGTTACAACTTGCCACAGGCTCTGCCACATGTATCCCTGGGTATCCCTGCAACAGTGTCAAACTAAACAGAATCCGGCATCCAACTAAACATCAAGTTTTCATTTCTTGCTTCCAAGTCCCGATAGATGAGCTGGTATTTGTCAATCTAAACCAATTCCTGATTTCAAAAGGCTTTAATTTTGTTAATATGCTCTATATGCACCCTCTTTAATCATCTTCACTGAGATACTGGTCATGAAATACCCCCTCCCCACACTACATGGCAATATTCTGTCTACAGTGAGCTGCATTACAGCTTTAGTTTCGTAACTAGTGCCATAAATGCTGCTATCCAAGTATTGTTGAATTTGGAGAATTTCTAATGTATTGGGGAAATTATTTTCCTTTTTTTCTTTAATCTAGACAGCACTTCCATTGCCATGACATGCAGCTTGTCTTACTGTACTAGAAGGTAATTCGTTTCAACTTTCACTTAGACTGAAAAACTAGTTTGCTTTGCTTACCATCTTTGCTGTTTCACAGGCATTTGATGCTCTTAATCAGCTGTGGAATGCTGAAAGATTCACTTATTTTAGGAAGCCATAAGCCTTTGAGAAGTTGGAGAGAAAGACTTCTTTGCTTATCTTATTTTCTCCTTTGGAATCAAAGATGTTCCTTTGAAAGTGAAACACTACAGAGTTGCAAAAATTTGAAACAGTATGAGTAAGAATCGTTTTGCAGCTTCTTTGATGGAATTGGTCAATGGTTTGTGGTTTGTTGTTTTTTTTAAGTGTTTTGTAGCTGATTTACATGAACATGATTTTTTTGCAGGGGAGATCTTTTTAAACTCCCCATGAAACAGTAGGAAGGCAGAATATAGTATTATCCACTTGCTTTTTTGGCTTAAGTGAATTAAATCCTCTATTTTTCTTTACACAAGGATCTGAAGGCATTTTGTACTGGGAATACTGTGACTTCAAATTCTAGGCACAACTGAGCTTTATGTGGAATCATCCCCCACCACCCTCCAAATCACAAGCAATACTTTCAGAATGAGACGCTGAACATGTAGAGCAATCCATCTCCATGTTAGATGGCTGGATGTTGTGCGGAAGATCTTAACAACAGCTTGTTCCACTCATGACGAAAATCAGATGGAAGTGTGGCATTTCAGGGAAACTTTACTTTGAAAATTACAACACTAGTACACAGCTCAAGCTTATACATTTAACATCTGCTTTCTGAAAGAAATGTTAACAATTTTGAAATGATATTAAACATTGTTTCAACTTTTTCTCACAAAAGCATAAAGGTCATGGGGGGGAAACTTAACAGGCAACAATAAAAAAAGGTTAAAAACAACTTTTCCTTTTAGTAGTCCTCTGGTAGTAAAGATAGAACAGCTTCCACATTTGAGAAATAATCTGTCTTGGTCCAAAAATTTAAGAGTGTTTTTAGTATCTGCTTCTGCCTCCACCTCTATCGGATCTGCTTCCACCACGGCCACCACCTCTGGGTGCCCCGCGGCTTGAACTACTGTAAGAATCCCGAGGAGGTGGATAGCCCCTTTCCATGGATGGGGGAAGACCCCTGTCTTGTCTTCCAACACGATCACGGCCACTTGAGTAGACATCACTTCTGCTGCTTGAGTAACTGTCTCGGCTTCCATATCCATCTCGTGTGCTGCCGTAATCATCATAGCGACTGCTTCCACCATATGATGGCGGGGGCCCTCGAGCAGGTGGAGCACTACGTGAGTTACCTGCAGGGTCAATGGTCAGGTAATATGGCAACACCATAAGTTATATAGAACAATTTCAAATCTGAATTTACAGAACTGCTGTATTAAAATGTTTACTGCTACTCTTTTATGTGTACTGAGATGGTCTTAATATAATCTGCCACACTAATGGTATTTTAAGTGGGGACTGTGTATCAGGCAGTGAGTGGATTTAAAGACTCTGAAGGAATGAAGACGGTGTTTGTGTATTCAAGCAGGCTCTTTAACTGGGTATTCCAGTACAGCTTGTTATTTTACAGAAGAAACTCGGCCATATTTTCCAGAGACAGCTGTCATTCTGAACTGCAGACTTTGCTTCTTTAGCTTATAGCTTATTTAACAAGAGGATCAAATGAAAACCAACAACTGCACTTCCACTGTAGGGGAAAAAAAGTGTGCCACTTCCCCCTAAAACACAAGCAACCTAGTCAAAGTCAGGTGTTATGACAACTGTACATTTATATGATCCTCAAATTGGATTCTTACCATAACTCTCATATGAATCTCTGTAGGAGCCTCCACTTGGATGGTCTGAGTAGTCTCTGTCACGTCCACCACCGTATCCATCACGATCACTATAGGAGGAAAGACTACTAAGACTTAGTACAAATCACTAGCATCACAGGAAGAATAAAGCAACAGGGAGAAAACTCTTAACAGTAGGTACCTATATCCCCTGGAGGGGTACTCATCACGTGAACTGGAATGACCGTAATCACGATATGCGTAGTCTCGGGGAGGTGGCGCGTAGTCCCGAGTATCCCTGGAACTGGGATAATCTCTGCTTGAGTAACTACAAAGAACAGAAACTGAGATGTTAGCCATATGTCCTACCACAAAGGTCTGGAATCAAGATCGGTCTCCAAACAAAAACACTTCACTAAAATAACCAGTGTAAGAATTTACCCGTCTTTAGTGCTATAACCATCGTCTCTTGGAGACATGTAGACATCTCTCCGTGATGGCATTGGCTCTCTGCGTGGAGGACCACCGTAACCATCTCTTCCACGTGACACAGGAGCTTCAGAGAAACAGTCCATTTAATTAGCATTTAGCAATGCAGAACATTCAAGGCAAGTGATAGTTAATATTTTAAAGCAATTTAATATTATCTCTGGAGCCTACATTTAGAACACTTCACATTTCTGCTTGTACAGTTTTAAAGCAGCACTAGAAGAAACATATTAAAATTGCACCAGATTGTCCCCAACAGCTACAAAATTATACTGGTATTAAAGGAACCAAAGATTAGAGAAACAGTACACTATCCCACAGCAGACTGGAGTTAGAATCAATGACTTGCACCAGCTCCTAAGGGAAGACTAAGATGCCAGAGCTGAGCAAGCAATTAATTTAGTCAGGAAGTCCTTACCTCTTCCTCCCATGCTACTGCTACGGACTGGTCCTGAAGGTGCAGATCTTTTAGGTGGAGGGCCTCCACTTCGTGGAGGTGGACCTCTCTTCATGGGAAGTGGCCCTCGAGAAGACCCTAGAAGGATAAGCCATGAACCAATTTTTATTTCTGCGATACTCACCTCATTTTCCTAAAGCCTGAACTACGACAACCTGAAAGTGCCATTATTAACACTACATGATCAACAGTAAACCTCTACAACTAGACCTCAAAGCCTTCTCTTGTCTTCTAGCCACTACTAAATGCTACTGGCAGAATTGAGAGCCAAACTTTCCACAGCCTAAATTCCTGTCAAGAACTGTCTTTCAGAACTTATCCAAAAGCTACAGGGTGTGACACAAGGGAAAAAGACAGCTGATACCTGTAAGCAGTCACAGCTTAAATGCTTAATAAGTTACTGTTCTCAGAAGACAAGAACCACCTGGGAAGATGTACTAGCGAAGAGCCTACAGAGAGGGAACAGAGGTACTACTACTGAGACACAACTTTCACTACTTTCAGGGTTTTTTTCCCCTGCATTACAGCTTTCACTATCACACCTCAGGTGCTGCTCACTAGTTCTTTTAAGTGAGTTTTGTTTTGATACTGTAAAGTCTGAATAAATAGCTGTATCTTAATGAATATCCAGTATCAAGTAATGTACTGTCCTTACACTTTAGAAAACTTCAAGTCCACAAACAAGGTTTAGCTGCCCTAACTCTCACTCTGATCTGGAAGGATCAGCCTTACAATTTTCTCAGTTTAGACCTCTTGCTATTAAGAATGAAAGGCAGTTCCCTTTCCCTGGTGGTAGAGAATCGCTTTTTCAACTTGAATATCAGAAAGCTTCCTTTCTCACGTGCAAGGCAGGAGTTCTGCTTTTCTTTCATAGGCAAAAGTCAAGTGGAGTGTTAGCTGTAGAAAGGAATCTTCACATCTGAAAGCCTTTTCTTAAGGTGCACTTGCCTAATCAAAAATTTGACTAAACTGCCGAGATCGTATTTCATCATTTTAATAAAGAACAAGGAGTGCACTATTCAGGTGTTTGACTTTTTTTTTTTCCAGTAGGATTATTGTCATCTTCCAATGGGATTCTCTTGTGTTGTCGAAGTGTATAATGAGAGAGGTCAATACATACCCAAGTGACTCCCTCTTGAAGGTGGTCCTCTCGCGCCACTTCCGCCTCTTGCGCCTCTAAGGCCCCTGGGAGGACCTCTGCTTCGGGGAGGGGGTGGTGGCCCACGCCTACCACCACTTTCAAAGGATGGCTTGGTTGCTTGTTCCACTTTAATTGCCTTCCCATCTAATGACTAAAGAAGAAGCTGCTTTACTTACTGCTCAGTCATGTTTGTATTTCTTTAATCAAGCCCCTCTTGCTTCACTATTACAGGGCTTCCACTTTATAAGTTAGAGCAACTCTAGAACTGATTTCAGTCTTCAGTATTAGTCCCCAAGTACTCAGCAGCATGTTGGGCCTAATTTCAATTCCTACAGTACTTCATTCTTGTGGTATTGATGGCAAAAAAACCACAGAGCAGCATCAGAAAGGACTTTCAGTGAAAACACAAGTGTCCAATGATTACGGCAGCCCCACGTCATTTATTCTGTAAATGAAACATGATATATGATCTACAATTTACTTTCAATTGCCACGTACTTTTGTACCAAACTAGGAGTGCACCTGTAGTTACAAAATTAAGCTGAAGTAAACTTAGCTTCAGTTGGGATTTCTGGCAATGGGGAGGCCGTTCAGCACATTTTCTTGACGTCCTGATAAAACGGTGATCACTGAAGTATTTAGAAGTTATTTCAGCATCTACACAGCAGACTGAGTATGACAATTCACCTCTTTTTTCTAGTGTTTCAAGTTGGGTTTTCAATCAAGGTGATTGTCACAATTTACTCTATTACTTGCTTTTCCACAGGGAAGGTGCTTTATGGTTGGGGTATTTTTGTTTGTGGGTTCTGTTGTGTGGTTGTATTTTTTTTGTGGTATGAAAAAAGTAGAAGACCTGCAATACCAGGAACTTTGCAGCAAACCAATACACCTCAAACATGAGCAGGTACTAACACGTTGAGTAATTCAACCTAGTTAATCAAATTTCTGTATGATTTTTAGACGCCACATGTTTGGATATTATAGCAGAACCAAGATCACAAGCTCTGCTAAAATTAGGTTACTGCACGCCTATCCTGGCAAACATGGTTTATTTGCCTTTTTTAACAGTTAAATATTTAACTCTGCCATCACAACTAATTAATTATCAGGCAGAAAGTGTTGTTCATTGCACTTTGCTGTAATAAATGAACATAAACATGACTGCTAGACTGTAGTAATGTCTTTATCTACACTGCTAATAGGATTTTATTGAAGTACAGAATATTTTTTATTCTCTATCAAAACCTAGCTCTCTGCTAATTTACTGTAGTAGTGCATGTATTTTGCCACCTCAAAGAGTTGTAGTGATTGTTTGAAAACCTGGGTATACATACACAGGTCCAACTTGATCCATTGTGAGGAAAAAAGGTAAGAAATACCAGCAAAATCATACTGGTCTTGGCTTTGACTTACGTGATGTATTTTACTTATACAAGGTTTCTCAAAAAGCCTTTCGGCACGACAAACTGAAACATTCACTCTAATGACTGGAACTTCTCAGTTTGCATCATATTCATTTGCCATCGTAATTAATCTCACAGTTTCATCCTTCTCAAGCAGGAACAGAGGGCTTGAAGCCTTAAGCCCTGCTATGGCCACTGTTGTCCTTTATTTCATGGCAGATTCTTGACAGCTTGTTTTAAGTTCAGAAAGCAAACACTGTCCCCTTCTGCTAGCATGGGTTCTGAAAACCTGGATGCTAGGTTTAAGTTCTTTCATTTTTGTTATGTAGGAGGTAATAGTTTTCCTAGTAATTTCTCCTCCTATTTTCTTCTGCCTTGCACTTAAGCATCTTACCTTGGCAAAAGATTGTTTGTTTGCAGATTGCTTTATAAAAGTTGTCTTAAAAAGCTATTCCACAGGTCCAGAAAGACCTTTCACTAGGTACAAAACCACTTTTTTTGCTAACCAGAGAGTATTTGTCAAGGTTATTCCTATTTCAAAGCAGAAGGGACATTTTATAGTTTCTCAGCTCAAAGAAAGGTCTTACCTCACCAAACGTAAGTCATACCCATCTCAGAATAAGGAAGTTTTTTCAATGAGCTCAAAGCACAAGCTGTCAACATGAACACTCATTAGTTTGTTTTTATAACATTGATTCAGAGTGTTATAGAAGCATTTTTAATATGATATGAGCACCAGAAAGTGAAGTTACCCTGGTGCTAAAAAGCATGGAAATAATTTAAGCTACAAGTCATTTAAGACAGTAATAGTTTGGCAGTCAAAGTCTCCTATGTGTGGAATGAATAAGCTGTACAGATTTGTAAAGTGAGCCAGGGAACTTTAACCAAACACAATTAGAGAACTATCCTGCTAACTGTTGCACATTTAAACAGAAAATATGAATGAAATTTGCATAATTTTGGGAGCGGGGCAAGAAATCAATTATTTCAAATAAACTGTTACAATAACTTCCATGAAGCTGGTCCTAGAACCACATAGGGCTTTCCTCTTCAAAAGATCACTTCACTGTTGCTGCAATGACTCCATTTCTCCACGTTCCTTGATTGGGTACACTGGGGTTTCCTTTTACCATATATACCCAGGAAATGAAGATCCATTTCTCAAGAGGCCAAGCTTCTGTACATTGTATCACTTCTTCCCCAAAGAATAGGAAGCATTTTCTGTCAATTGAACAACCTTCTGTAGTGCTGAGTACAGTTTACACTGTAGGGATTGCAGCATCTGCTTCCATCCTCTTAATACAGACCAGCTGGCTTGGCAGGTCTACACTGGAATTAAATCTTTGGTTTGTCCCGATCCTTTGCCTAAGGTCATATCCTCTAATTATTCATTTCATCTTAAGGATGTAGAATCAGAAGGTCATGGAGAACAGCCCACTGCACTGAACAACCACTATAGACCAGGGAGTATCCACATTTATGTCCAGGTAAGCATAAGCATTTTGTGGTATCAGGATGTAGACAATGTAGACTTGACAGCCATGAATTAAGATTCTTCTTAAGGAAGGCTCGTGAGCTGCTATAAAGTATTTCTACATTTCTTTAGCACTGCTCAGACATGAGAGCATTGATTCAATTTAGAAGACAAAGTACCTGAAGCGAGAAATCTCCATCCCAACTCTAAAATAATTATCTCCCTATCTCTTTCTGCAGGACAAACCTACCTTCAACAAGCAAGCGTAGACTAGTCTACGCTTGTCCCAGTACAGAGTGAAATATAGTTGTTCACGTACTACACCCCTCACCCAAACTGGTGCAGAACTCTGGATATATTTTCATAGACATCTACAAAATAAAAAATCAAATGCAAATTCATTCTTGCAGAATCTTTTGGAGTCAGCCTCTTCTATTGGCCACAACTTCAAATTCCTTTGGGATGACAGAATGAGAAACAGACGGGCAATGCAGAACTCTTCCCCGGCAGACAGATCACCTAACTCCTAACAGACTGCTTGAACTGCAATCTGCACAGTGCTTCTGCTGCTGCTTCTCAAGTGCATTAAAATCTTGAGAATGCTCCAATCCATCTTTTCCAAATGGACAAAGAGACCTCCGGGTTGTGATTTATGACAATTACCTCTTCTCACACCAGGCCCCAAACACTGCTCTTCCTCAGACCTTGAATGCAGAGTCTTTTTGGAATATAAGCAGTACCTGTTGTCCAGAAGACTTTCTGAAGATGAGAATGAGAGACCGCCTCATGAATATCTTTCATATCCACGGTCAAAGCAAGCTGGACCAGAGGACATTCTAGGCCAAATCCCATTTGAGAATGTTCTTTTCATACACTATTTGCTGTTCTAATTTCAAAGCAGATGAAGGTACTTCTAGATTTATAGTGAAGACAGGAGAACGATGATCCACAAGGCCGTCCTTTCCAGCACTTCTTGCCAGTAATGCAGACCGTGCATTTTAGAACAAGTAGACATAACCTCAGCCACAAACATTGTCTCATTTAGCTATTTTACCAAGCAGTATTCTCCCAAATGTTTCCAGTGTGACCAAACACATGCCACAATATTCAAGATGTAGAACAGCTGGTGATTATTTCCAGAGGGATTTTGATTTGCAAGCTGCACTCCACAAACATGCAGATTAGTGACTGAGTTCTTTCAGTCTGACAATTACCTATGAGTCCTTAAAATTATCTTATGTGAGGGTTCAATGACTGTTTCAGAGAAAATAAAGTATTTAAGCAATGGGAGTAAACAAGTATTCAGAACTGTGGCAAACTAGACAGTGAAGAAATAAAATTAAATAAAAGGAGAACCTTGACAGATGCTTAGGCTGGTATAGAAAGAACATCAACTGAATTTGCCACTCCCTGCCTTGATAAAACTCGTAGCTTGTTTAAAAAGGAAGAAAGTCTTCAGAGAAAGTAACCCTAATTGTGATAAGCTTGTCATGAAACACCCAGAAACATCAGTACATGGAGTAGAAAACCCACTATCCTTCTATAACACATAGCCTGCTGTAACATAAATACAAGAGGTTTTGCTATTTCTGTTCACGAACACTACACAAAGCTCATTTTCTTATTCCTAAAGTTGTTTTACTTACTGGCTGCAGTAACTGACATTCTTCTTTCACTTCAGCTTCTCATGCTAAGACAAACATATCAAAATCCCAAGTGTCAATTAATGACAATCACTCAATGTTTCTTCACTTTACTTGAATGGCATCTCAAGAGACACTGCTTACAAAGCCAGTGCAGTGTGACCTAAACACAACCATTCAGATGCATGGAAAACCAGAGTCTGCAATTCAAGTGAACTAAGATGGCTTTCACTGCCTGAAGAGACAGCACCTCTACGAAGATAAGCAGTTTTTGACCAGAAAATGGCCAACATACATCTACTTTTTCAAACGCATGCCACAACAGATACAGATCATGGCACCCTACAATTCTATGACAAACTATCCTGGAATTATCTTGAAACTTGTGTTGCAAATTCCTGTACCCTTATTTTTAAAAACATTACACTTCTTATTGCTCTTAAAACTAACCATTGCATTTTAGGGCGTAAATGAACAAATTTGGTTGCCAGCTAACTGCAAAAGCAAAGCCATTGCACGTTAACTGGAAAGATGTCCCTCACACAGACCAAGCAGATCAACAATGCACATCACAAATGTAGCAGATTATCCACAGAATACCAGACAGCTCATAATGCTCTAGCTCTCAAGGGAAGTCACAGTCAACCCATGTAAAGGGAACAGTTAATTTTCAGTTAAGTCACTTCCCTGAAGTATAATTTACACAGTATGGGATTCAAATATGATCAAAACCAAATATCCAACCCAAAAATCAGTATTGAAACATGCAAGAATAAAGAGCTGATTGCTGAAAAACCCTCCATCACTGATTAACTAACAACAACAAAAGAAAGCACAGCTGATTGCCAGCCAGACTTAATTTTCTATTAGCAAGTCCATGAACAGGAGAAAAAGATTTCAGCTTCATGGAAACAGAGACATTTTGTCAAATTTGAAGTTACGACTTCCCTCCACAATCTTCTAATCCCTTCTCTTTCCAACTTTTACTACCTGCTGATTTACCCCAAAGATTAATGGTCCTGGTCAGTAGCAACTGCAACATATAATTGGTCTTAATTCCTACCTTTCCATTCATATCTCTGGCCGCATCTTTTGCATCTGCTGGACTCTCAAAAGTGACGAACGCAAATCCTCTGGACTTGTTTGTTTCCCGATCTTTCATCAAAAGGACTGTAGAAACAAAGTCACATCAGCCTTCTCTGTAATTCCCTGTAAGGAACACTTAACCTTTATTTAACCTCTTAAGCTCAGAACTTCTTAGAGGACATGAAAGCACCATCATTTCAGATGATCAATGCGAAAAAGTCATCACAGCTATGTTGTTGTTTGTTTTTACTATTACTATCATCTTAAGAAAAGTTCTCTTTACCTTCCACAATGCGTCCATATTTGCCGAATACAGCCTCAAGGGCTTTCTCATTAGTCTCTGTGTTCAGGCCCCCAATGAACAGTTTCCCAGGACGATCTGCTTCAACCATTTTGATTCTGTAAATGACCTACTAAAAAGAATGAGGCCATTTTTAACAAAATATCAGACTGCAATAGAGACTTCACGGCATATAAATTACTGCTGTCCACAAAAGTATAAGCAAATTTTCTTCAGAAAGATACTAGGTAAGAAATATGAGGTATAAAAAACATTAAGTAATTACAATTTCTTGTAATGGAAAGAACAAGAAGTAGTAGTAACAGTTACTTCTTTGCACTATATAGTGTATTTAAAATATATTAAATAGAACTTTGAATAGTGGAAAAAAAAAGCAATACTGGTGAACATGAAAACTGTTCTAGAAGTGCTGTTCTTTTTGTCCTGCATGGCAATCCGAGCACACCCTTCCCTTAAACTCTGGACGTTTCAAGTAATTTACTTAATATGTCAAAGTAATACAGAATCATTTAACTCTTCAAAGCATCATCGGTCGGCATTTTTAAATTAAGTTTATTATTGGTATTATTTCAGGTACATGGAGCCTATGCTTAAGTCCTGGCCTACACAACACGTGAGACTGAACAGACACTGGACCACCACTGCAGTTCTACACAGCAATGTCACAGCTACAGCCGCGGGGGCGGGAGGGCTTAAAAAGAAAAAAGCCCAAGAACCGAAGACAAAGCCAAACCTCTCCGTGCCTGGCAGGCCGCCCGGCGCCTGTGGACAAGCGCTGCCCGGGTGTCTCCAGCGTGATGGCGGGAAGGCCCGCGCCAGCTCCGGCACACACGGCAGCGCGGACAAAGCACCCCCGAGGAGAGCGCGGCGGGGCCGGGTCGCACAGGACCCGGGTTCAGCCGTGCTCTGGAGCACGGAGAGCGGGGGGGGAGTCGGACCCTCCGCGGAATCAGGCACCACCACAAAATGGCGGCCACCTCTGGCAGCGGCTCCGCTCCGTCCCTGCGCCCAGCGGCCTCCTCGGCGCTCACCCACCACGCGACTCAAGCCCGCCTGGACACATCGGCGCGGCGCTCCCGCCGTGCCCCTCTCTCGCCATCCCCCCGGATGCTGAGGAAAACCCGCACCTAAAATGGCGGACACTGCGCCTCACACCCCGCCAGGACCCTCCTCGCTCCACCGCAACGGCGCGGGTCCCGCCGTCCTAACCGGAGCCGAGCAGGGAGGGATTTTACGGGCCGGGCCCGACTCCGCTGCGCCTCTGTTCCGCCGCCAGCGGAGCACCACGCGGCCCCCATCCCGCGGACCTTTCACCTCGGGTCCGCGCAGCACCCCGCGGTGCCGCCCGCAGAGCCCTAGCCCACAGCAGCGCTCACCTCCACCAGCGCCGACCTGCAACTGCGCAATGGGAGCGAACAAAGGCGCTGCGGGCCTTTATAGCTTTACGTCACCCACCGGACGGAGCCCCGGATGTGGCGGCGGCGGCAGCACCGAGCCCGGTAGGGGGCGCCCGGGGCCGGCGCGAAGCTCCCGCTGCGGCCGGAGGACAGCGGGGCCCGGTGAGGATGGGGGACACCGGAACTGGAGATTCCCGTCCTGCCAGGAGCGGGTAGCGGGCCGGGGACCGCGAGTCGCGGGAAAACAGCGGAAGTGGGCCGTGGGAAAGCTTTGTTTGCCGACTGCGCCTCGTCCCGAAGGATTGAGGTCCCATGTGTAGTGCTGTGTCCAGTTCTGGACTCCTCAGCTCGAGGAAGGAGCTACTGGAGATAGTAATCATCACAAAGATGATTAGGTGTCTGGAGCATCTGTCTTACGAGGAGAGATATGGAAGCTGGGGCTGGGCTCTTCAGTCTAGAGAAGAATGAGAAGGGATCTCACTAATGCATATAAATATCCCAAAGCCAGGTGCCAAGGTGATGGTGCTAGAGTCTTTTCAGTGGTGCCCAGTGACAGGATGAGGAGTAGTGGTCATAAACTAAAATACTAGAAGTTCCACCTCAGCATGAGAAAGAACTTTATATTGAGGGCGGCAGAACCCTGGAACAGCTGCCCAGTGAGGTCATGGAGTCTCCCTCTCTGGAGACATTCCTGTATCACCTGCTCCAGGTGACCCTGTCTTGGGTCAGGGAGATTGGACTGGATGATCTCCCAGAGGTCCCTTCCAATGCTAATTGATTTTGTGAAGCAGCAGATCTATCACTTCTTTGGAAGGAAAATCACAGTAGTATCAGTTTAACTTTAGAGTTTGTGCAGGAACTTAACCCAGTTCACTGAAACAGCTTTAAAGGCATTTTTAATTTAAGGGGTGCATTTTTAATTAAGGGGTGCATGGCAGCACCCCTTCCTTGGAGAATAACAGCAAACCAAAACAAGTGTGGTTTAAAATTAAATGTGTTGTTGATGGCACAAACTTTTGCCATTTTTGTTCTACTAACTCGATTTATTAATTATTTGTACTCGAAGTTCAACTGTGATTTTATTTGGCTGGCTAAGCCTGATAGTGGAAAAGTTAGGAGGAAATCTGCTCATGCAAAAATTGGCTAAACTTTAATTATTTGAACTTGTAGATTATCTAAATTTGTATTAATCAATCATCAAGGCCTGTTTTCTTAGTGCCACCCAGTCTAATCACCTTACAGTCTTTTAAGTTCTCCCTTGATTCTTGCTTGCAGTTCTTCAGACCTTCATTTCTGGGAGGTGCCACAGAGTCTATGGACTCTTAAGGGCACTGCCCAGTGCTGTTACAGTTGCACAGCTGCATAATTGCTACATTCTGATAAGAGAACATCAGACTCTATCCGTATCTTCAGTTTTTCAGTCTGTCAGATACTGATATTCAGCTGCTGTTTGTGCTATGGGAAGCAGAAGGCAACATTGCCTCAGAGTAGCTCATAGGTATGTTGAGAACACAAAGGAGGGGAGCTCTCAAACACGACTCTAAACTCCAGTATGTACTTGAAGATGTTACCTTACCAGTGTGGATGCTCGGAGTTTCTAGATGCTGTTACTGTGAAGGGGAAAAGGGAAAAATGACCTTTGCAACGAGGTAGGACAGCACTGCCTGTGATATTAATGCAGTTGCCAAAGAATGGCATTACCAGATACTCATCCAATTCATATTCATTCTTCATGTGAAGAAAAGCTTCAAATTCTAGTTTCAATACAAAAGAATTTAAATTTCAGAGCCTCCCTGGGATGGATCGTGAAAACTAAAGCAAATTGTTAGTCCTGTAAGAAATATGCTAAAATGGCCTCCATCAAGGTGGCCTCCTGTGCTTCTCTGACCCATGGTGCATTTATTGACTGCCACACAAGTGGAAAAATAAACAAATGCAAACAAAAGCCTCCTTTTCTGTTTCCTCTGGTTAAAAGAGTAAAATATTTCCTTGATAACTCCAGGCTTCATTTTAGTAACATTTTGTTAACACGTACAGTACATGTAGCTAGGTGGGATTAGCATGAACACAATGACATTTGAAACAGCATTTGAACATAAATGCTGTTACTGTATCAGGGCCAAATTCTTCCGTCCATTGTTCTAAAAGGTATTTTCATGAGGCTTCTCATCAAAACTTACTTGCATCTTCATTGCAGACTGGAACAGTATTTTACAGTCTCTCACTACACAGTGTATGTATGGTCTTGCTCCAAATTCAGTCAGATATTTTCCTAGAGGATTACAGGTATATAATTCTTTAATTCTTCTATTTCTCTCCTTTCCTTTTCTTTTTGTCCCTGTAATTTTGAATTTTTGAAGAAAAACTACAGAAATCATCAAGGAACAAACTGCAGCCTGAATTGAAACTAATTCCTCTTCAGTAAGAAGTTCAAGACTGAAGAGTTATATAACATTTTCTTTTGCAGATGACCTTTCAACTTGGAATTTTCTGATAGGAAATTAGGTAGTAATAAGAGATCCTATACTGGACCCTATGGAATACGAAACAGACTTGGATGGGACAGCTGGGAAAACAGAGACCAGGAAAACTTTACCAACCTTTACATAGAGGACAATTGATGCTTAACTAGCATAGATATACCTGCCCTTGCATTATCACATTTTTGAGAGCAGAAGAAATGCAATTAAGTATGTTACTTACAAACCCACATACATATAAGCTGATCTCTTCCTGCCTTTTCATTGATAACCCTAAAAACGAGCCTAGTAGATGGGAGAGGCAGAAAACATTCCATGAAGGTAATATTTTATGGATTTTTGTGATAGCTTTCAACTAAAATGTCACTGTCTGAAATGAATCCCTGGATGTTTAACAATGTTGTTGAATTTACACTGCAATCTTGTTCATGCAGTGTTTTGGATCTCTTGCTGCATATTTTCATCAAACATATTGGCCTTTAATCAAGTTCATCATGCTTTGGTTTTAAACTGAACAAAGGGTTTAGGAGAGCTGAGGGATGGGGACATATGAATACATAAATAATCTGATCACAAAAGACTCACTCAGAATTAATAAAAAAGGGAATGTAATTCACTCTAGATATGCGACCAAATGCTAATAACTGAAAAATCAGTTTAATAAGGAGCAATTTTCCAGGCACTGTCAGTTGATAGGTGTTTATAGAAATTCAGGAATTTTCCTCTGTAAAACTCAGACTAGAATAGATGAGAACAGCACAAAATAATTGTTTCTGGCATGGACTTTGTCAACCATTTCTAAACTAGAACTCCTTAATGCACTTCTCCCAAATCACCTATTTGGGATCTCATTGTGGCTCCTTTCAGTTTAGCAATACAAGGTGGATCATAGGTCCCTAAGACAAAGTTGGAGCTGCCTGAAATGACAACTCTAATTTCTAGGCTCAGGTGAAAAGACATGAGAATTCCTGTGCACCCCTTATTGTTTTTCCTTTTTTCTGCTGCTCTTCTATGGTAAGGGCAATTCACTATAGATTGATGAATTGGTTAAAATTATTGGACATGGATGTTTTGCAGGGTAATACAAATGTAATGTCACAGTCCAGAAACAAGAGTGGCAACAGCTTGCCAAAATGGGAAATATAGAAAGATTGAGGTGTTTGTTACTCCGTATTGACAGCAATGCCTTTAGCACAATGTCTCAGACAGCTGTGAGTACCTGTCTTGCCATGGTAGCACAGAGCTTGAAGCCATCACTTGCACTTACCTTGCTCCTCAGACAGGTTTTGCAGCTGTCCTAGAGCACTGCTCCTGTCATCACCACCTGACCAGCTGACCCTGGAGCTTGGCATCATGTTTGTGGCACCACTGCGACTGTATTGTACCAAGAGGCCATGTTGCGGCTGCAAATATCACAGGCTGCATCAAAAACCCACCAAATACAATTCTTCCAGACTGCTATATGAAAACTTGGATTTCCACTACCAATTTCTGAGCTGTAATATCTGACTTAAGCCTTTCTCACTCACTCTCGACAACTCCCTGAAAGGAGGATGTAGCCAGGTGAAGAAGGTCTGACTGCTCTCAGGTAACAAGTGACAGGATGAGATGACATAGACTCGAGTGGAGTCCTGCAGGTCGATGTTTAGGTTGGACATTAGCAGGAATTTCTTCACAAAAAGGGTACTTAGGCATTGGAATGGGCTGCCCAGGGAGGTGGTGAAACCACTGTCCCTGGGAGTGTTTAAGGAAAGACTGGACGCACCCAGTGCCGCGGTCTGATTGACATGGTGGTGTTCCATCCTGTGTTAAACTCGATGATCTCAGAGGTATTTTCCAAACGAATTGATTCTGTGCTTTTTGCTGGGGGCTAAAAGCTGAAAAGCGATTGTGGTATCATAGAATCCTAGAATGGTTTGGGTTGGAAGGGACCTTCAAGATCACCTGATTTCACTACCCCCACCTCGCCCGCCATGGACAGGGACACCTTCTCCTAGCCCTCGACGCTCCAAGCCCCATTCAATCTAGCCTTGAACCCTTCCAGTGATAGCGCAGCCACAGCTTCTCTCTGCAACCTACACCGCGACCACACACCTACCCTCCCAGGGAAGAATTTATCCCCAATACCCCATCTAACTCCGCCCTCTGGCAATGGGAAGCCGTTCCTCCTTCTCCTATCACCTCCCATTCCTCTGAGTGCCCTTGCCCAAGATGGCGCTCGCCGCTTCCCCCCCTCACCGCGCAGCCGCTATGGCCGCGACCCGGCCATGACGCGACCGCCTCCGACTGTGCTGGGGCCGCCTCCGTAAGGCACTGCCCGGGGCGGTCGGGGCTGCCGCTGCGCCTCATGGTGCCTTTGCCCGTCCAGGCTGCAAGATGAGGCTGCTGGCTGCCGCACTCTTGCTGGTGGCGCCTCTCGGCGCCGCCTTCTACCTGCCCGGATTGGCGCCCGTCAGCTTCTGTGAGGAGGGCGAGGAGACAGAGAGCTGCAAGGTGAGAGCCCGCACGGGCGGGCCCGACGCGGGCCGTCCCCTCGCTCTGCCCCGCTCGGAGCTCCCGCGGCGAGAGGGGTCCGCGAGGTATTCCCAATCCTGCTGCTCGTGGATGTCCTCCTGCGGGCGGTAGCCTTTGCTGCGGGAAGACAGACACCCCCAGCTAGTATTCTCTTTTCCCGCTGAACTTTCCAGCCGGCGCTGGGAGGACCCTTATTTCCTTTATCCTAGCGTGGCCGTGGCTTGTCAGCAGCCAAGGGTAGCTCCGCCATGGGGTAGCAGCATTTGCTAGTTAGCCACGCGTTTCATACCAATCACACATTTGTTTCTGAAAGTCCATATTTTCATGCTTTTTCTCCTCCTTTCCTGTTTTAGTCACTAATTGAGCTCTTCGTGAACAGATTGGACTCTGTTGAATCAGTTCTGCCATATGAATATGATGCGTAAGTACATCCCAACAGTTTTGCAGAAGCGTTTGGAAAGACGCTTTTCTGTTACTGTAAGGGTGTCTGTATTTTGGCTGTAGGGATGGAAGAGTGAATCCAGTGCTCAGTGGCAGGAATGAAGTACAAGAGGGTGGGAAGGATGAAGGCCACACCTGTGCCGCCTGACCGTCCTCTCTTGTTGTTAAACAAAAGGCTGTAGGGTTTCTTATGGGTGTATTTTTTTGAGCTGTGTACAAGATTTAGTGTTGGCTGTTTGACAAATTTTAAGTCCTTTCTGTTAGGCAAATCTAGGACGTCAGATGCTTGAGTTTCTTTCTTTTCCTGGTAATTGAAAGAAACTCAGAGACCAGTCACTGTTAACTTTCCTTTTTTTGCAGAAGCTCTGTAGCTAATTCTTGGTTTGTTGGCTTTGCTTTTGTTTAATTTTGATTATTTTATATGAAAACTTCTACCTACTTTTGCAGATTTTTATAGGCCTACAAAGCAATGATAAACAGTACGATTTGCAGTCTTGCTGTTGGGCCCAGAAATAGAACTTGCAGGTGTTTTAGTTCTTCCCCTGGGCAGTGCAGCAGTAGAAGCTTGACCTAAGACTAGCTAAGAAGTCCCCCTGTCTCTATTTCCGTTAAACTTTATGGAAGCCAGTGAATTTAGGACCATTGATTGAGGAAAAGTACTTAAGTACCAAAGATAAGTATGGGTTTGTTTGTTGCTGTGTTGGGGTTTTCTAACATAACCTGCTGCTGCCTGTGTTTAATGAAAAGCCAGAATGGTTACATTCTCCCATATTTAGCAGTTTCAGGCTGTATGTTGTTGTAAAGAGTTGGTGAATGGTGTTTGACAGTGTTTCACAAAATGAAACACCCTATTGTTTGTTTAAATTGCCATTTGAGAAGGGTGGGTGAACTAACTATCATGCATTTTGTCAAAGATATGCTGGAATGGGTATTGGTTGAAATTGATATTAAAATAGATGCCAGCTTTTTTCACAAAGGCTCTCAGATTTTTAACTACTAGTGGTTAAACTGTTAAAAAATAATGAAAACTACTATGTTAAGGACATAATTTAAGAATTTGTTTTAGGCTGGTATTTACAGTTATATGTCAATTAAAAGTAAAACGGAACCTTTGCTACTTTTTTCCAGTTTTGACTTCTGCCAAGATAAGGAGGAGAAAAGACCATCAGAAAATCTTGGACAAGTGCTGTTTGGGGAGAGAATAGCATCGTCTCCATATAAGGTTATTTTATCCCTTGAAGTTGATCCTATTTAAATTTGATAGCCATTGTTCTGGTGGTTATAATCTGTAGACATATCTGAAGATTTGATGACTGGGTGATTATTTTTGTTTATATTTTTTAATATAAGCACTATGGAGTTTATGTGAGAAAACCTAGTAAAACTCTTCCCAGCCCAAAGGCATCTTAGCTTGGTTAATTACAGTTAGGAAACTGAGCCTGTGATCACCCTTCTTGCCTGTTGCTCTGTGGTAGAGAAGTCCAGAAACTATATCTTAGGTAGTTATTTAATGGCTGGATGTAAGGTATGCTAGATGATGTGAAATAATTTATTAAATGTAACATTGGAGACTATAAAGTGATAGGTCTGGAGCTGTTTCGTATACTTGGTTGTAGTATTGGGCAACTTTCAGAGTAGGAATGGGAAATTAGGTTATGGCTCACTTGCAGCTTTTCTGTGCTTGTACATGCTTATCATCTGTTGTCTGAAACCAAATTTTTCAGTGTTGATGCATATCACTTGGAACCTTCTGTAAAATAAATGTATGGAAATATTTGCTGGATTGGGTGTGTATAATTTTTCTGTATCATGCCCTGCATTAGCAATGACCAAATGTAGCATATCTAAAAAGCTGTGCCATCAATTTGGGACAGTTATTAGCAGTGGAGGAGCTATGGTCAAACAGTGGGTCTTGGTGTTTGAGGGCTCTATGGTGTTCAAATGCAGTTTCCAGACTTGGATTTGCTAGTGAAGCTGAAGACTGTGCTATATGTATGTGTGTGATGGATGCTAGATAATCCAAATCCCTGTGAGAAAAAGAGGCAGCAGTTTCTGAGTCTGCTGCTGCTCAGTCATAAGGGACCTGATCACATCTTCTCGTTAATCTGTTAAGCAGGTGATGCCCCCTCCCTTATATGAACTGCTCTTAGAAATCTCCTTGATTCTCTGAGCTAATGTAATTTTAAGTCTTATGACTAGTGGTCACAAGAAGCTTTTAAATATGTATCATGATGGGTCATTTGGACTGGATACTTATTGAATAGATTAAGTGTTATAACAATTGTTTGAAATTTCTGTACACTACAGTAATTAGAAAGTGCTGTTCCTGGTTAGCATTTGAGCCTTGATAACACTAGAATTTTCAGTCATGTTTTAAGCTCACTAACAGGTAAATATGAACTGGGTTAGAAGTTGGAGATGCAAATTTGAGTGTGTTAGGTGATGTCTGTGCTTGAAGCTTAGATGTTGTGCAACTTGTGCTTTTGGCAGCCTTATCTGACTTGGTTGTCGTGGGGGAAACCAGCTAAAGTTAACACGAAACATTCAAGAAGGGCATAATGGAAGTCTGTTTTAGCAGATGATGAAATTATTAAAATAAAACAAACTGGTACAAGAAAAAGCAATACCTTTTCTACTAATTTTCAATTTTCAGTCCTCAGGGTTTATTCTTCTGAAACCTACAGTAAGGAGCTAAAGTAGCTAAAAAAACCCTCCCTACTTTACCTGAAAAAAACCCAAAATGCTGAAAGATCTTTGAAGCAAAATTGAGGTGACTTTTTTTGGTATGTTTTTTTAACAGTTCACTTTTAAAAAGAAAGAAACTTGCAAGAAGGTTTGTACAAGAACATATGACCCAGGAAACAGTGCTGATAAAAGTAAACTGGCTTTTTTGAAGAAAGGAATGCAATTGAATTATCAGCATCACTGGTAAGCCAAGACATATGTTTGAGATTGGGTTTATTTTCTGCTTTTGGACATTTGTTGCCTATGTTTTAAGTGGTTGCTTTCTTCCTTGTATGTGATAGTTGTCTCTCTACTGTGCATCTTGTAGGCAGTACTGAAAAGTGTGTGCATTACATGAATGTGAAATGTCACTGTGAAGTGAGATGCATGCCTTTCTGAGGATGTGTTCTTTGATGATTTCTGTCTAGGATTATCGATAACATGCCTGTAACGTGGTGTTATGATGTGGAAGATGGACAAAAATACTGTAATCCAGGATTTCCAATAGGATGTTTTGTTACTCCTGATGGTAGAGTTAAAGATGCTTGTGTTATAAATGTAAGTGATGGAACTTTTTTTGTTAGTATAGGGTGGTTTCATTTGTGGTTTTACTTTCAAGTTTTCTTTCCTGAGAAAGAACAGATATGTTTGTAAACATGCTTAATATTCAAACTGTGGGCACTGACAGAGCTGAGAGCTGCTAGTGTGTGCAGTGTCTCACCAATACAGTTGTCCAAATAAAATATTCTTACAGGTCTTTGACTGATATATGTTTTATGAAACTATAAAATAAT